>JAGXCT010036951.1:45573-117192 GCA_022495035.1 Philopotamus ludificatus | reverse complement strand
TTAAGAATTGAATATGGTCTCAGATATTATTTCGGCGTGTAATAAGCATAAATTAATGCGGACAAGATGTCTGCAAACATTAGCCGGCAATAGTTGGCGATACGTAAAAACAGGGCAATTACAATCGCGCCGTTAGAGGAAAACTCCAAGTCGGAGAACATTAGCCGGCGTGGCGGAAAATTTAATTCGGTCCCTTATTTGGTCCGGGAGCGTTCAAAGACACTTTTCACATTCATCCGAGTCGGCGAAACCCTATACATTTGTATTTATCATATTTAATACCAGAAGCGGCGTCTATTTGAACACTAATTACTAATAATGGCACGAATGATAAGGAACAACCACCCCCCGGGATCGCGCATCTCTTGCTGGCGGCACGCGTGCCTCTCGGGTGCCAGAGGGACGGCAGCATCCCGACAGCAAATATCGCAGTGGCTGGAAGTTGCCGCGGAGAGCGGGGGGCTTTGAAATTTTCCACTTATTTTGCCGTCTGTAATGTGTTACCAGGGGTAGGTGCCGAGTCCTGCGACGAACCACTACCTAAATAATCATCACAATTAAGTAAAACATACAAATACTTTCGAATTTAATTATATTACATTTTTTCAAGTATTTTTTATTTAACCCGTGTTTTTTATAATAGATATATAATTTTTAGGGTTGTAAAATTAAGACATGAAATTTCTTGACGATAGATAAAAAAACTATAGTGTCTAGTCAGTTGCATATTTCTAAAATATTTTTATCCTTTTAAATATGATAAGCAGTTTTTTGGCTTATAGGTACCATGCATATTATTTCAATAGTAGATGTTAACCCCAAGTGAACTAAGTTAGTAGTTGGATGGATAGATGTCTGACGAAAACTATGAATTCACGTATTTTAACAAAGGCCAGGGGGTATCTAAGAGGAAGAGCCATGGCATAACGGAAATATTCCAAAGCGCCATTCACACATATATAGATTCGTTAAAGATTCTTAAGATGGAGGGTATGAGTTCCTCACACTAATATTCCCCCCAGTGTCAAACCACGACACTGGTTAATTTTGATATTATTTCAGATGAATTGTAATTGATATTATTTATTTGATAATTATTTATTTAGTGAATGATATATGGCATTAAAATAATTAATTCCATCGCGCCAAACTACCTACATACTTTTTTTATGAACAAGTGGAGGTAATGGTTTCTTCCACTTACATACCACCTGGTCAGTGTTGCTAAATTATATTATCGAAATAATATGCAAGTTACCTAGAAGTCACACAACTGGAAAAACATGAATCCTCGACAGTGTTTTAATAGTTTAAAAGTTTTAAAATAGTGAAAGTGGATGAAAAGATAAACCAAAAGATGGAGACCACTTAAAATCGACAGTCCGCGTAAATCCGCAATCAAGGTAATATCACAAGACTTTAGTATACACAACTGAGTTTTCAACTAAGGCCAGCAGGATAAATTGTAAAATTACGAAAAAAAATTGACCAAGTATTCGGGTGCCGCACAAATTTTCTCCATGAGCTACCCCTTGGCCATCATTGGCCGAAAAAGGTACTCCTATTATTAGAAGGGATGTTTTGGGAATAATTCACAATGAATTACTAAAACCTGGTCATCAGACTGTTATAGCAGTTGTGCATTGTACCCAATAAGTAATATTAAAGGAGGTGGTGCTTAAAAATATCAGTTTTGGGAAACAAATATGAATTCTCCAGAATGATAATGGAAGACCACAAGCGGCAACAGATACGCAGGGCAAGATAAGAGAGCTAGATTTAGAAGTTCTCCAATATCTTTGTTCCATCTACGGAATTTCCCATTTTAACGTCGAGGGAAAGTTCAAAATCATATTTTAACAATAAAACCGTCAAAATTTCAAGGAGGAGATATTAAAAAAATATTTATTCTATGGATGAATATAACAGTAGAAAAAGTAGAAATTATTTAAAGTATTCTTTTGAATCGTCGCAGGGCTCTCCGTTTTACATCCGATATTGTTTCAAATAATGTATTTGTAGGTGGAGTGTAATAAACAGCGATGGCGGTGTTTTGCAAACAGAATTGAAGTAAGAGGAACAATTTCTTAAATAATGTTCAAAGCTCCTCCATTTTCTCCATTTCCAGACCCCAACAGGGGATGGGGCCGGCGTGGGCCACGGCTGGGGGCGGAAGCGCGACATTCAGCTTCTCTTTGTTTTATTCGATGACTGTATCAGATATTAATCGGAATACGAATAATCTGCGAGTACAATGTGTAACCCTTTTGGCCCACTCCCCCTATACACACACATACACACTCGCAACGGCACAAGCAGGGTTATAAAAATTTATCCGACATATTTGTATGCGCCGGGCAAACATCACATGTGAAATTATTTTGTTGTAAGGCACAAAGGAGCAGGATAGAAATCTCTTATGTGATTAAATATAAATGGCCGTCATTGTTTAGTAAAAGCGGCTAAAATTCGTAATTCGTTTGGTCGACGTCAATATTTGGCCTAAACATGAATAATACGGTGCAGCCGTGAAATTAATTTGCAGCGGTGGACGACTTTATTATTCACATTGATAATGGTGACCGCAGGGGTTTACCTAATATTTATTTGGTATTGGTATATCGTATCCAATTATTATTTAAATTAATTAAAATAATATAAAAAATCTCCATTGAAAAGAAAAACATTTTAAAAAACGTTTTTTGGGATATTATTTAAACCAATACCGAGAAAGTGAAATGGTTTATAAATAACTCAATTTTGTATCTACATATTAATATTTTTAAATTTGTCTTATCGTGGCTTTGTAATAAATACAATTACTGAAACTATTTTTAAGATTTTCATTTGAAAATTTAAGAAATTTAAGAAATTTCTTCGTGGCTTTTCAGAGATATTTTGGAAATTGAATATAGATTAGATAATTATTTTTTTACATGCCGTATCGTATATTTTTTTATGTTAATATGCATTTATTATTAAAATGTAAAATAACGGTATTATTTTTTTTTTATTAAATAGTATTTTTTATGTGACTTGCGACTTAAATCACTTCGCAATGATTGTCAAGCATTGTTATAAAATTATATTGTACATAAAGTTTATTTTTTGTAAAGATTTTGGAAAAAAAGTAAAAAATAATCTTTTGTGAAATTTTTTCATTGAATAATTTTAATTTTTGATATTTTCGCATTTTTTTTAGAAAATGTAAAACTTAACCAGTTATACGCCGTAGACACTCTGAGGCCCAAACCTAGGTATGACGCAAAAAAAATTAGCTATTTTTTTTCCTTCTCCAATATGTTTTGATATTTTTCTAATAGATGAAATGTTTAAAAATTTACTTGATACCAAGTTCAGTTTTTTTTATACAAACCACCAGTTCGAATATAAAGTTTTAGAATTTAAAGAAAAATTATTACCAAAAAATTCCAAGTCAAATGTAGTTTTGTTACAACTTTTATATCATAACATATAGTCAGACCTCAAAAATAATGGAAATACATAAAAATTACAAAGATAAAATAAAAAAGTACTACAAAAATCAAGTTTAAAAATTTGTAATATTTATTTGAAGTATGTTATTTTATTAAAAAAAAAATCTGGGAGAATCAATAAAATAAATACAATAGTTAGAGCCAAAGTCAGTTAGATTTTAAATTGTATTCCTAGGATAACATTTTTTTTGTAAATCAATTCTTCTTTCTGTGCAAGAGACAATACATGAGATTAAAAATCTCTGCATGTTAAGAAAATAAAATAATAAGTTTAATTGTTTATTATTTATCAATTCCATTTTAAATAATACAAATTAATTTAAAATGGAATTGATAAATAATAAACAATTAAACTTATTATTTATCAATTCCATTTTAAATTAATTTGTATTATTTAAAAAATCTTGATTCTATAATCTGTAATAATTACTGATATTCACCGTACGGTTCTTTTCAAGGAGTTTTCTGCTGGGTAAGAAGTGTAGCGCTCAAATCTTATGACACGTGACTCCAGACAACAGACACATGACTCCAGATACAAGACACTTGACACAACTCTATAAATATAAGATACTGATTAACATGTTTGCAATTATTGTATAAATATTTTGAACGAAATCAGATAGCTTTTGTACATTTATTCAAAATTTAATGTATATTCGTTGTAAATGTATGTATCCTTTACGATTAGAAAACTCAGTATGTAAAAAAAAAAAAAAAAATTATTTGACAAAATCATCTTTATTTTAAATTAAATAAGACCTTAATTTTATGATCTGTAATAATTACTAATATTCAGCAGACGGCTCTTTTCAATTAGCATTTTTTAAAATATAAGACAAGGAAATATATAGTATCGAAAGTTAGTGACTGCTAATAATAAAGAAGTATAGCGCACAAATCTTACGACACGTGACTCTCGACACAAGACACTGGACACGTGACTCCAGAAACAAGACACTTGACACAACTCTATAGATATAAGACACTGATCAACACTTTTGCAATGAATGTATAAATATTTTGCACACGATTTGGAACCAGACCGCTTTTGTACATTTATTCAAAATGTAAAGGATACATCCGTCGGAAGTGTATGTATGTATGTGTGTTTGCTCAGTCTCTTACGAAGCGGGAGTGTAGCAGGTAGAAATAAAATCATAAGAGATATTACAATGGGAGATTTGATTAAACATTTGTGTGCCTTGCTGGAGCGCCAGCCCACCCAGGAATTATTCAAATTTCTTCTTTCTGGAGAGCGGTCAGTGTGGACGCCATTTGCAAGTTTTATAACATTACCATGGACGTCTCAATAGTTATAATAAATAGAAATAAATAATATAAAAATAGTCAAAATTAAATAAACACATCTCAATGTTGACGTGGGCAAACATTCAAACAAGTTTAAAATTAATTAAAACGCTTTAATTAATTTTTAGGTAATGCCATTTTTTATAATGCGACAAATATGTGTGCTAGTAAAACATTTTGCGGCGCATAAATGTATTATTTAAAATCAAAAGTTTCCACAATGTTTCAATGTGTTTTTTCGTTGTGGAAAATTATGAAAATTTTCATTAGTAACTTTCCACACATCCCCGGGGAGCTATGATGTGCGTTTGTGGTCAGCGGGAAAATGTGAGATTTTATGCTTTTCAAGTGCGGTGCTTTAATGAAAATGGAAATCTTTAATTGAATACGGTTTCGCAATCGCGTCGGCCTTCCCCGTATTGATGCCCACGACTACTGCCAACGGTTTAATTAAAAATTACAATAATTAATGAATAAAATTATATATTTTTATTCAAACATATTTTTAAATGTTTATATTTTTTGTTTCAGTGTGTTGACGACAAGTCACGAATGCGAAATTCGTGGCACAAAAGCTGAAGCGCTTTGAGATCGTAGAGGGTTTAAAATCTTTTATGGAATGTCCCCGACACGGTCCAGGGCGAATGTAATTTTATTAAAATATTTTCTACATATTAAGTCAGTCGGGTACGTTTTGTTGTATGGTTTACCCCCTTCGCTTGACCCGTTCGCCACCCCCAAAGCACTGTCTTGTTCCTACCCTCCATAGTGAATTAAATACCTAAAAAAATTAAACATATACATAAGTTGCCGATTAAATTCGGATTTATTGAATTTATATTTAAATATATTCATGCTATATGTATGTAATACTTTAGAGATGCTCAATGTAAATAAAGCTTTGAGATTAAAACTTTGGGATCAAATCGTTCAAAAGTTTCAAACATTTGGATATCAAATACAATAATTCAGCAGTTAAGTCATGTTGTGGTCGACTACTAAAACTAAGGTCCGTGATTTAACTTACATTTAATTATTTCCATTAATGTATTATAAGTATTTTTTTTATTAAACATTCTTTTTGTTAAAAAAACTATAGATTTGATTGTATACTGAGATTATGCAAACTTTGAATATAACGTGGATTTTGTTTATTTAATAAAATCTGAAGATACGATTAGTGTTTTTTTTATACACAAAAACTCACTAAAATTATAACTTACTAATATGAATTTAAAAACTTATGAAACAACAAAATATTGTATAAAAAAATACTTAGAATATATTTAAATTAAACAAATGTACAAAATATTATTCATTCATTTTAATACGAATTAAAAAAAACCTTTTTTTAATCAAATAAGTGATTGGACGGTCTTAGACACTCAGTAATGTTTTTACCTGAGTGTTTAGTCAAGACAAGTCAAGCCGTCCTAGAAAATACTTTCCAGGTCTTTTCACTATCTAGTAATCTAAGTAGTTGTTACATTGAAAAATATATAGTGATTTCGTTCAATTTATAAAATATTTGCAAATTACATTAAAAAAACTAAATTTTGTAGGGGTGCTTGGTCTTTTATAGGGTGGGTTTCTATAGCGCAGTGTCTATCTTGACGCTGTTACAAATATAAATACAAATCTCCTAATTCTAGGCTAACAGTAATGGCTATAAAATTATTTTTTCCTTAAACTTTGACCCACGGACAAACTATAGAATTATGACATTATTTTTTCAATAATAAAAAAAAATATTGTCAAATGTTTTTATTTATTATAAATAATAAAATTACTGACACTGTAGAATAGTCAGTGTGGACTTTGGATAAAAAAGTGAACAAATCCTTGTGCTAATATCTTAACCCTTTGACTGCTAAACGACAGTATATCATGCTTATGTAGGTCATGTTTAACCAGTGCCCTGGCTTGTATTTAGATACATATTATTACGATCGTGTGAGTTAAACGAGACTAAGCTAAGTTATTACTTGGATACGTCAGCCTTCCGACGAAAACTATGAGTTCAGGAAATTCTTTATAATATGGGAAATGTTATAAAGAAAGCTAGGGGAAATGTAAGTGAAAGAGACCCATTACCTCAGCATGTTTATAAAAATATGTATGTAGGTAGTTATAAACTTTGTTTGATTCTATGCAGTAGTTTTTGGTTAGTACCTTTTCAAATATGGAAAGTGAAAAGCAGAATTTTCGACATATTTTACTTTTTTACTAACGAAAAGGTAAAAATGCCGTTCAAGCAAAAAACTAAATATCCGATGTGTATGGAGAAGATGTATTGACAGAACGTCAGTGCCAAAACTGGTTTGCAAAATTTCGATCCGGAAATTTTTATGTTGAAGATGCACCACATTAATGCAAACCGGCGAATAATAACTCGTGAGATCGCTGAATGTTACATTTATTGAATTCGACCGTTCATGATCATTTGAAACCCCTAGGCTTAATCTCAAAGCTCGACTTATGGGTTCCTCGTGTTTTTACAGAAAGAATTTGTACTGTCGGGATGACGTCTTTGATTTGCTTCTAAAACGTCAAGAAAATAATCCATTTTTGAGGCGCATAATCACTGGAGACGAAAAATGGGTTGTATACAACAATGTTAAACGCAAGAGATCATGGAGTAAAAAATATGAACCGGCTCAAAGCACTTCGAAAGCCGATATTCATCAAAAAAGGTGATGCTTACTATTTGGTGGGATTTCAAAGGAATCGTTTATTTAGCTTCTACCGGACAACACAACGATCAATTCTGAAGTGTACTATCATCAGCTGGATAAATTGAATGATTCACTTAAACAGAAAAGGTCAGTATTGATCAATAGAAAAGGTGTAGTGTTCCACCAAGATAATGCGAGACATGGAATATACTGCCACATCCACCATATTCTCCAGATCTGTCACCTTCTGATTATTATTTGTTACGGTCTCTATAATTTTTTTTAGACGGTAAAACCTTTACTCTAAATGAGGAGGACAAAAATCACCTGGATCAATTTTGCTGGAAGGTTAACTTTTTCAATATATACGACAATCATAATAAATTGTTGTTGTAAGGGTAATAAAATCTTCTAGAGATCGTACGGCTGATTCATCACTAATTTTGGTTGACGTCCATCAAAGTATCTGTTTGTACGAGATGCGTTTAGATGTTAGTCTGCTATCTGCAAAATAAATATTATAATTGAAATTTGTTGTATATTTTTTTAAATTTAGTTTTGAGGAATCCTTGCGGATAAAAGGGGGCATTTTTCAGGATATCAGAAGGAAATTTGAAATTGTTCAGCTGCAGATCCGGCCGCCTCGTACCTGGACGCGCGCGTGCAAAAAATAATAATCGGGAGCGCGTGTATGGAACAGACATTTGTTTACACATTATCTTGGTCGGTTGTTCAGGATGTTGACACAAATAAAACGTTGGAGTACGTCATATGAACGTCCGCCGTACAACGCAAACAAAACACAGGAAAACCCCTCTGATGTAGACATAATTTCATTTCGCGTCTTGCACCCCCGCTTTGTTTTTGGTTTTATTTGTTTTTTGGTAGCGTGGCTTTATCGCCGCCTCCTACAAAGACACGGAGCGACCCCAGCCTTTTTTCGACGGACACGTGTAAGGGAATTAATTAATTACGTTATAATATGGAAATGCGCTCTACCTACTCGCCTCCTGTCTTGTCTCCGCTCCTTCCAGCGAGTGTGTGTGTATGTAATTCCATTTCGTAATTTGCTTTGTAAAAATCACACATCTGATTATTTTAGTGTTTATACCCAAGTGAAGGGACATTTGCATTTGTGCTTATGTAATCAGTTGCAAATTTAATAACGGACCCCCGGAAATAATTTACAAGGCACCGCGTTAGATCTAGATATGAATAAAAATATACATTACATGCTTATTATTTTATCTGACACATTTTCTAGAGATTGAGATCCAATATCTGAATATAAAAAACAAATGATGTTCTATCAATCAATCAATCGATCAATTTTTAATATCATGCAAACAATCATCAATCATCAAGTAATATGCATATTTGTAACTAATAATTAATTTTGAGATTGATTCTTAATAGTTGATCAATAAAATATCGTACTGATATTTTTTTGTTCATAATTACAATTTGATAAATTACACGCTAATTAGTTTCTGAATTTTTCTAGTAAAATTAGGAAAAAATCGTCATACATAGTGTTAATTGAACATTGTCGGACAATCAAAGGAGCAGGTAGTAAGGAGCAGAAAAAAATGTTATTACAGACCTACCTCACTATTTATTTATAGCCAGTGGCGGCTCGTGTTTAGGGGTGCTGCGGAAGATTAAAAATTAAAAAAAAGTATATTTCAAAAGTGACTCAGAATCAATGGCGCGAAACAGCTCAGAATCGACGTGCCCCCCCACCCCGCAGCTGCCCCTCATCCATCCAATTCACGACTCTAGTAGTGCTGACGAGCTCTTACTCGTACACTAAATAATATTTAATTTATATTTTAATACATAATATATAATCAATAAACACATATATATTATTATATAAAAATATATTTTTTCTCAGTTTGGTTGGGGCTGCTGTACTTCCGAAGTGTATATGGACGAGCCCCTGCCTATAGATTATATAAGGTTTATTTAATTTCGATAATAATTATTATTGAATATTAAATAATTTAATAATCAGTGTCATTAAGTATTTAATCAATCATTATCATATTTTCTTTAATTTATTTTAATACTTCAAGTTATTAAATTTACATATGAGATTTGATAAAAAATAAGTGGAGTTTTCATTTTAAAATAAAGTCGCTTTTTCTAGGCTTCTCACTACTAGCGAATCTGTTTTTATAAATTGGATTTGAAATCCATTTTTTTTATCAAACCTTAAAATTTGTTAACTTAACTAACGCTGAAAAATATTTTCATAAAGTGCACGAACAGTATTTTAGCATCATTAACAGACTTCGCACCGGCATGTGTTGTAAACACGATAAGGTGGAATCTGCGCCTACCACTGCTTGACCAGGACAAATGTGATTGTGGAGAAGGATAGACGATGACACAGATGTTGTCATTTAACGGAAGCCCTGCAATCTGCACTATTTAACAGCTGAATGACGCATCGCTAATAGGTGTAGAGGTAGCCAGGTTCTGAAGGGAAAAATGTTAGACCACATCTCAGTTCTCATTTAGTCTCGACTCGACAAACAGAAAAAACAACGTCGAATGAGTAGGTTTATCTATGTTGATGTGGTCGTCTTAATTTAGAGTCGATTGATTTATTTCTTTAGCAGATGCAGAAATCGACACACTTTCTAATAGATTTTTTTTTCAGGCTTGTGTGACTTAAATTTTCATCTTGATCGATATCATTTAATATTTTTTCGAATGTTTTCCTTTGTACAAAGGCTGGATTATAGACGTAGTGTTTGGTGGTAACAATAATATTTCAACATTATGATGTGTTCAGAACCATGAACCACAGATGTCGCTAGTATGCTATAACTGTATTTAAATATATATATGTCAAGAAATTAGCGTCAATAGATGGCGCTATGTACCTAAGTAACTACGTAATGCTTTTCGTAAATAAATGTATAATAGGACCCCAAGGATTAAGGATTTCCAGTAACAAGTTTTACTTCACTTTATATTGTGTGGATTTTAATCAATAAAGTGTACCAAACTGCAGTAGTGGTTTTATTAAGTGTCCAGTTCAGGATGTTTTAAATCGGATGTTCTGGTGCATCGTTCAGTATCAACAATATTTGTAATTCAAGATTCTTTTTCTTCATATAAGCTTCTGCATCAGGTATAAAACATTTGTAAAGCCAATCGTTAAAAATAATACAGGCGGACCTCAGCTTTCGCACATTCGACTTTCCCACAATTCGCTATTTCGCACATATTTGAAAAATCTTTTTTTCAGAAATTGTTTTCAAAAGGCAGTGATGGATGAAATGGAGTAATCTTTGTGTTATTGGTTAAGTAATCAAAATCAACAAAACATCCCTCTGAGTACTTCAATGATTCAAGCTAAGGCTCTTAGTTTGCATAAAGATTTGGAGGCTAGACTAAACGAAGATTCTAACACAGTGCTTCATGCAAGTAACGGCTGGTTTTCAAATTTTAAAACAAAGTATTTTTTACACAATATTAAATTCACTGGAGAATCGACTGATGGAGATAAAGATGCTGCTATGAAGTGTATTTCCTTAATGCCCAAAATTATTGTGAATGTAGAATATTTTCCTACCCAAATATTCAATGTAGACGAGTCTGGTATATTTTGGAAAAAATGTCTAATAGTACATTCCTATTCAAGAACGAATCAGTTGCGGGTCATAACCTTCTAAACTTAACAGCGGTGAAGATGTTAATAGGATAGATTAAACGACTCTCATTCTGAGCCCGTGACTAATGAATTTCTAATATGAATAGAGCAAAGAGAATGAAATTGAGTATACAAATTGAAAATTGAGGAAGAAGAACAGAAAGAAATCATCAAGATAACAATAAAACATGAACGAAGCTTTACGCATCTCGAACGTTTTAGATATTATGAAAGAAGATATGATCCCAATGGAGAACGCATATCTCAAGTGCGTAGGGCGATCATAATAGTGCTGCATGTTAAAGAACTCTCTATGAAGAAAATAAAAAAAATGACAAACCTACAACTAGCCCTTGACAGAGTTTATTAAAGAATATAATTTTTATTTAATATGTGTAGTACATATTATGAGTATATCTTTACGTAGTTAAGTACAATTTTGGCGTTTTTTTTTTACATCCCTCTACTTTCAAACTTTTAACTTCGCACACATTTTCAGGAACCAATCATGTGCGAAAGTCGAGGTCCGCCTGTACTTGTGTTCCGAGCCTTTTTATTGGCTTTCCAATAAACAGGTAAATTCATTTTGTCACAACTTTTCAGTGCTCGGGGATTTAAAGGCCAAATAATAAGCAATGGTTTCATTATTAATTCTCCAGAAGAATTAGAACATTAAAGAAAAGACACTGTTTCTTTCGCCACCTTAAATCCCTTTCTACGTTTTTCGCTCTTTAATATGTAGGTTCGATGAGGCGTCCTTTTCCAGTTCCGGTCTGGTGTGTAGCCTTTATTTTTTATAATTTCGGGAAATTCTGTAATAATACAATAAATTCATACATTTCAAACCATCCTCTACTAGCAGAAAATTCAACTGATAAATGTGACGAAACAAACGAAGTTGACGAGTTTCGACATGTTCAGTATGATTTGTCATGGCGCGATCTATGGCCCTACAAATCAAGCATGTTAATTCATTTTTAATTAGTGTTTTTTTCTGAAGCCGTTTTATAAAAAGCATGTTATACAAACATATTTCACAATTCATCAGCCCGTGTTGTATAAAACAGTGTTAAATAAAACCATGTTATACGAGGCTTCAGTGTAGTTCTAGTTAACACTGTTGGGTAGTCCGCCCAGGTTGTATTATAACTTTAATAACTGCAGATGGTTTAGTGACAACTTTGGTCGATTCCTCCGCATCCAGCACTCGCATAAAGTATTAAAGAGACGCACCTCGCGCAACAACCGGTGCCGCGTAGTTGTGATTTGTATTGCCGTGGCCCCCGCGCCGTTTCATTATGTATCCTCGCCAACTTGTAATGAATAGCATGACCGGCACAGTCTCGCGACAGCCTTTACTGCCCAACTTTTGCCCATTATTCATAATCACAATGCTTTTTATAATTAATATGGCGGAATTAAAATAATACCTGGCGGGCCCCGGCGGCCGCCCCGCCCGTTAATACCGGGCGCCCGGAATCCCATTACACTTAACTCACTTTTCGGATTATTTTATTCTCAAGTATGTGTTATGGTCGTTATGGCCGACTTCCGTAATCCGGTCGGAGCGCAGACCCCCGCTGCCGTGACGACTGGGGACAACTGGACCGCAACTAGTCACATTCCCGTGCCCAATATTGGTGAATTTTTAATGGCGGGCTTTGGATTCCGCCGCGGTCGTGAAAATTAAATATGCATCATTTTGTTCACTATTCAGAGTTAATTAAATCAGCCATTTCTCGGAGACGCGTTGAACATTGTATGCGAATTAGCCGAATATCAATGGTCGTGTTGAACGGTTGTTGAAGTGATCCCGAAGGAATACTCAAACCCGTTCTTGATACAATGATCTTCCTTGTATCTATGAGGTTGTTCGGAAAGTAATTTCGTTTTTTTTTACTTTAAAATGAAAAAATGAAAAACGATTTTCTTTTTTTTTATTTATTTAAGTGGCCTATTAACCCTGAGGCGGGTCTTTGCCACCTGGAGGACATCTCCGTCTCAACCATGATGTCATGACTGTGACGGACGCTCTCCAGGTTATCTTGGCTTTTCAAATCAGACGAGGTTATGGCCAATTCGTATTTGGTTTACGGTCTGATCGGGTGCTACAGGCACCTCCGGTAGCACATACTCACTGAATTGGCCCGAATAGCGGCTGGTAGAATCTACGAAACCGACTTAAACTCGACTTATAGTAAGTAAATATTTTATTTAATTATATATTGTCCATTCTGATCCAATACCATACTTCTGGCAGTAGCATGATTCAACGCTCATAAAAATGTTGATCTTTGCTGGCAAAAAACTGATTCAAGTGATTTTTGACCTCCTCATTTAAAGTAAAGGTTATACCGTCTAAGAATTTTTGTAGAGACCTGAACAAATAATAATCAGATAGTGCCAGATCTGGAGAATATGGTGGGTGTGGCAGCATATCCCATCCAAGGTCTTGAATTATCTTAGTGGAACACTAAATCTTATCTATTGATCAATTCTGAACTTTTCTGTTTAAGTGAATCATTCAATTTGTCCAGCCTGATGATAGTACACTTCAGAATTGATCGTTGTGTTGTCGGGTAGAAGCTAAATAAACGATTTCTTTGAAATCCCACTAAATAGTAAGCATCACCTTTTTTTATGAATATCGGCTTTCAAAGTGCTTTGAGCCGGTTCATCTTTTTTACTCCATGACCTCTTGCGTTTTACTTTGTTATAGACAACCCATTTATCGTCTTCAGTGATGCTGCGCTTGAAAAATCGATCATTTTCTTGACGTTTGAGAAGCAAATCACAGACGTCAACGCGACGGCACAAATTTCTTTCCGTAAGAACATGTGGGACCCATATGTCGAGCTTTGAGATTAGACCTACAAACCAGTTTTGGGACTGGCGTTCTATCAATACATCTTCTCCATACACATCGTTTTACGTTTTCGTTAGTAAAAAGTAAAATATGCCGAAAATGCTGCTTTTCACTTTCCATATTTAAAAGGGTACCAACCAAAAACTACTGCGTAGAACCAATCGAACTTTTTGTTAAGCAAGCCTTGCTATATCAGCTATTAAAATATATAATGATTATGCAGCTTAAGTGTAAAATCGGCTTTAAAAAATTCCTTTTAATTTGAAAAACCTCTGTTGGCAAAAAAATAAATGACTTTCCGAACAATCCAATAACATACATATATTTAACTGCTCAATAAAGCATCTATCTTATGACAATGATGATTCTTTGACGCTATTATAAGTCTGGTCCTCGATGACACTTGATTCTATCGATGGCTGTGGTCTTTCAGTTGTACCTTAGTTGTCTTGAGACCTTACATTCGAGCCATTCGGTCTCTGGGTCGTTTGTAGTGTGATCTCCATTCGTTGATGCCTCTATTTTTTTCATAGAACTGAAACACTTCTTTGCTTCTCTCAATCATTCATCTAGTGTCCTCCGGATATGTAATTACAGAAGAAATTTGGGAAGTGTTTAAGTATCTTTGACAGTAGAATTTTGATACAAATAATTTATTTCGATTTGAATTCATCTCTAGATTTTCGGGTAGATCTCTGCTATGTACACTCCATATTTTATCTTGTTCTATAATTTACATATTCCGGCTCATTAATCACATGATAATTTAAGAGCTGGACTAATTCTGGAGGTCTTAATCCTGTCCAGTTCCGATAGAGTTGCCGGAGCCGGCGCTGCGGAGCAATGGCAATTTACTTCATCCCAACCACCATTTATCTTTCACTTTCTCCTGCATAATAATCTGCATAAGACAATACTTTGGTCCACGATTGATGTATCTAAAAGTACTAAATTTTACATTTTTTACGGTATATAGAAGCTCCCAGCGAAGATGTTAAAGTACGGTTGTATTTTTGTCGTGGTTCGTCCATTCAATCTTCAACATTCTTCTGTAACACCACATTTCAAATGTTTGCAGGCGGTTATTGTTCGCTGCTAGCAACGTTTATGTCTCTTAACTATATAAAATTAATGACCATACGCAGCACCACACAGTTCGGAAACGAATCTTCAATAGTGTCAGCGATAACATAAGATGTTTTTCATTTTGATCAAAGCAATTTTCGCCATCTCAATCCTGGTGTTGATTTATACCCCTGAACTTACGTTCGAATTATACGTGTAAGCAACCAGGTATTTATATTTATTTATTTATTTGACTACGATGGATGAATGGCATAACAGAAAGATTCCAAAGCGCCATACATGCATATAAAGATTTAAAGACTCTAAAGATGCAAGGGGAATGAGTCTCTCACACTAATATGTCCTAAGTGTCAAACCACGAGACAGGTTATTTTTAAACTATTCTGTTGGATTATATGTTTCTACATGCTGAATCTGCTCACTGCGTAATCTTGGATAGATAGACTATACATCTAATCAATTTAAGATTATTCCTTACTTTCTTTCAATGCAAATACTTTGTGGATACAGCTATATATGTGATTTTGCTAGTACGTGTTACCAATTATACTAATGTATAATATCTTGGATTTATTGCTATTGTTCGACTAAATATCAGCATTTCCATATTCATGTTTCGACATCGGCACTAGAATGTGGCTTAAAATCTGAAGCGATACTATTTTAAAGCGCTTCGTCGGCTAATCGTCTTCAATTGATCGTCATCGCAGGGTGTAAGGGCCGCTCCGGTTTTATGACTATCCGCTCTAGGCCGTAATCCTTCAAACGGATTCAAATAATCCTTCGGATGGCGTTGAGCTCTCTTGATATTTTCACATAGGAGAATATCATTACGTGAATGATTTTAAATGATCGTATTATTCAAATTGCAGTTCATTTTATGCCGAGCATGCTGTCTGAAACTCTTCCGAATATCCTTTGTGAACGGCAATAATACGAAATAACTTTGGGCGCTTCGGCGCGAAACAGGATATTCATTCGCGAATGACGTAATGCAAATATTAAACAAACACAATTAACTTACACTTACATAGCCCAATTGTTCATTAATGGCAAAAAGGAATGGAGTTTATCATATAATTATTTAAATAACGTATTTTTTTATTAATATATTTCCAGATAATCAAATAACAGCCAAGTAAAATTAAGATCTGTATAAAAAATTACGATTTAGTTACACTCGACTTATTTCGCAGTTAAATAAAATTAATCAAAATATTAAACAACGTGATTAAGAAAATAAGCTCTAAACAATTTTGATATTAAAGATAAAATACCATCTAAGATTTTCAAAAATATGAATTTAATCGAATAGCGTTATAATACATTTTCTATGTGATATTTAACGACAACAAGAACAATTTAATAGTTTTTAACATTATCTTAAAATGATATAAATATACGAAAGTATAATTTATATTTATTAATCTGGTCGGTGGCTACTCCGCGGTGTTATTCGGCGCGATGTAGTGCAAGAGCGCTGTCTGCTTGTCAGCGCTACCAGCGTCGGGTATTGGACAGATGCAGGCCGGTAGAGGAGTGCAGGGGGGTTATGTCGCTGTGCGCCGTGTCGCGCTGCGACTAGGTGCAGTCATACTGACTCACTGTAGCGCAGTCATAATGACTCACAGCTTCTTTGAGCCTCGTACCGAAACTTATTTAGTATTTTTACCTCGCCTTATTTGTTATATTTAAAATAAAATATGAGCCAAATATACTTTTTTTAATTTTTAATATACCGAAGCATCCCTAAATGTTTTACCCACGAGCCGCCACTGTTATTATCATAATTTATGAAACAATGGAAATAGTGCGACTTAAAAGTTTGATAAAAAAAACCTAGCCAAGTATTCCCTATTTACAATCAACCTTCCTACAGCGATGTGAAAAAGCCCACGCTATAGAAATCCGATATAAAATGACTTTTGGTATAAAAAAAAATCAGGTTTTTACTTATTATAATGACCATCTTATATTTTTAGTTTATTCACGCGGGCGTGTTATATTTGGTAGTCAACCAAAGTGCAATGACCTTTATTTACATCGGAAATGTAATACATATTTATAAAATATGTAATTTAATCTTGACAATTTAGTGTTATGTAGATATCGGCGATCTATAAGGAAGCACTACAGGAGGGACTGCCGCACACGCCGCCTTATAGCAAGGAGTGCTATAGGAGGGTTTACTATATTTGACTATTTTTACATTATGCGATTAAATAATATAACTCGTAATTATTATTTACGGAAATAAATAAATTATTTACAATAAAACAATATTTTTGTTGATTGTAAAGTTGACACTAAATAATTGATACATATCCAACAACTGGTTTTTAGAACTATTAAAAAATTAACTTTTAATAATAAAGTTGAACATCAAAATCTAATAACTTAATTTAATATTTTTCAGATTTTATTAATATTATTTTATTTTATTTAGATGGCGTTGGATAGATGGCAATACAGTTTAACTATAAAGCGCCAACTACCCATACACATGTTTAATAGATTTTTTAAAATACGGGGGGTAATATGTCCCTCACACTCACATTCCCCCCTGGCCAGTGTCATAAAAAAAATCTAGAATTCATAGTTTTCACTGATAACTTTATTTATCTGAGTATTACCAAAGCTGAATCACGTTGAACTTACAATATCATAATACATTATTGTTACCTAAACGCCTTGACAATATTTATTGTATTCTATTGCTAGTTTTAGATGAATAATAATGAGAAAATTAGATCTAACACTCATAAATATGAATAGTTAATAAAACGACGACAAGAATATACACATAGTACAATACTGATTTAAAATTCAGTTCATTTCATTTCGGAACAGACTAACATCCCGATGACAGACGAGCAGATACAGCTTTCGAAAACTTTATCCTTTGCCAACGAAATCCATCGGTTATTTTAAAATTTGTCAGCGTTGCCGGGAACAACGGCGGCTCTCCCTCGCTCTCCACCGAATCGCCACTGATCGGAGCGAAACGGAGAGACGTTGCTCGTTCGCGATTGTCGTCGGCTGAAATGCATTTTCACTCATTTAATTTGCATCAATAAATCTGAACTGCGGCACGGAACTAAAACTGTACGGATGAAATATCGGCAAACGAAAATTGTAGCAAGGCAAGCAGAATAATCAGTTTTAAATATATTTGTACCGGGATAGACTGTATGGATGGTTAATCATAACGAGATTCTGTCTCGAATAATATTTATAGTCGTGTTCGGATACATCTACAATGTTGTCGCATATTATATGCGGATTTGGCTCCCAAATGATTTATTATATCAGAATCCAGTAATAGAAACCGATATACTCACTGCGCATTTCAATGGAAACCGTTACATTAAAAATATTTGCGGCGTCCCTTGAGATTTACATTTAAGGGTTGCCACCTTATATTACTTGATAATAACGCATTAGGCCATCTGGTTGAATATTGTAGAGGATAATGTAATATATCCGACCCAACAATGAAATTTACATTGCAGTTTAAACAATTATAAAGTCACCTCAGGTATTTGTAAGTGGGAACGAGAAGAGAAGAGCTCCACCCACCTTAGAGCCGCTCGACAAGAACTACCCTCAAACTTTAGTCGAGTATATAATTATAAATATAAACATCATCAAATATTATTCACGTCATAAATGAAATAATTAGTATTGTTGAATATTTTATGATTTTTTTAATATTTATTATGAAAATATTTGAGGGTAGTCGGACATTTGTCTCACCCCATGCGACACTGAAATATTATTACGTGAAAACATTAACGGTCACTTTGAGGAACCCTTTGGCCGGCATAAAGGTACGCACTTGGCTTAACCCTCAACCAAACGGGGCTCGGGTTCCAAATCTGGCCTCTGTAAATTTTTGTCTTTGTTTTTCCCGTTAAATAAGTTAATTGAACAAAACAATACAATTTACATATTTACCAGATAAAGCCTCCTCGCCCAAAGGAAACCGGAACAATATTCTTTATGATCGCGAGTTTACAACGGACATAGGGGGGGTTGTGTGGGTGAGGATTATTCCGTTATTTAAATATCGTCAAAATAATTTAATATAAATTAAATTGCATAAATATTTAAAAAATATATTTAAAAAAATTAATAACAAATTTCAATGCAGTCGCATCGAAAGCATTCCCGCATTTATTGTTATTTTTATTATTTTTCGAGTGGTACATAAACATATCAATTAATTAACTGTGTCGATGTATATTGGGTAACCAAAGTTTTTGATTTTTCTCGGATAACTCTTTTAATATAAATCCTAGATATCACAAACTTCTTGATTTTTTCTAAAAAGTCTAAAGAATACATATTATAAATAATCATTGTCCTTTATTGTCTGCAATTGCGTAAAAAAACAACAATATTAGCTGCTATTACCATGCGCGCGATGTATTTTCTCGCTCGCATTCAGTACGATGTACCGAGTGTGAGTGAAACGTACGATTGACACGCTCAGTCTGCGGCGAGACATCGCTGGGAGCGTCATTTACACGTCATATTGATTAGTTAAAAAATCCAAAAGATCGACCAAATTATAAATAACTATTTTTATTCTTAGAATAAACCGTTTAAATATAGATGTCAAGATATTGATGAAGAATTTATCACTATCTAGACTTAGAATTCTTGAAATAAAGTGAATCATGTAGAGTCGAGTTTAAGCGAGCATGAGATATTATTCATTGTTTTGTATTATTTATCTAAGACTTTAAAACGATTATTAGAGGTTTTATTGAAATAAAAATATATTTTTATGAATTGAAATCTTTCTGTCAGGAAAGCAAATGAAATACCAAGAAAATAATTTGTGTGTTCGCTTTAGGAGCTGTTTATATATTAAATTTTTGCTTTGCAACCCCTAAGATGACACTGGATAAGCCCTAGTGCATTTCTCCAATAGAAGAAATAAAAAAAATCGTAAGGTAAAGCGGTAAAATTACACGATGTTGAAATTTATTCTTGGCGTTTTTTACATATGAACCGGTATTTTATGAAAGTCATATATCTCCATTTTCAGAAAAAAATTATTTGTAAATTTTGGTTAGATAAAGATATCATTTTTTTATATCGAAAATCTTACTGTTGTCTACATTATCCCGATAAATTTATCAAAAGTAGTTGAAATGTATAATGTTGTCGCAAAAATATTTTCACAAGTGAATTGAGTCAATTTAAATATATTATACTTAAATAATCTCTAGAAAAGATAATATTAAACAGGAAAAAACGGACGGAGAAATTATACATTCACTGAAGACATGCTGGGTGAGGTTTAAAAGGGGGAACAGCACAATTTTTTTTATAAAATAAAATAGTTTATCTAAATATTTGAGTTGAGTGTTGTCACGGCTGGGCATTATCATGATTTCATAGATTCTATGGAAATATGGGGAGCCCAGGCCGCTATCCGTGCCGATTCGGTGACGGATGTGATACCGAAGGGGACCGTAGCATCCGACCAGACGGTAAAGTAAATACGATTCTGCCCTAACCACGTCCGATTATCATTGTTACAATCCGCGTGTTGACAGCTCGGCTCTCGGGCTTATAGCTGGCGACCTGATCCGTATTGAAGAGGCTGGTTAACCTGGATGACAACTATGGCAATCCTGGCCTCAGGGTTGAGTTGGACGAGTCTCTGCCGTAGATCTCGTAGTGTCCCCGAGTGGCAAAGACTCGCCTCGGGTTAGAGGGCCATTTAAATAATAATAAATACACCGATAACTCGTTCATATTTAATATCGTAATGATTGACACTATGTACTTAATTAATAAATAAAAAAATAATATTATTTTAAATACATGTATATGTATTTTTATATCTGCTCGCGTTCGACATATTTTAATTCACTGAATTTTCACTAAATATTTATATTTTTCAAACGTATATATGATTAGGTCTTAACACACAAAACAAACAAATAGTAACTAAGCAGGAAAAATAAAAAGAATAAAATGTTGCAATTCATTTATTTGTAAAGAAAATATTAACGGCGTTTTTCGGCTCAGTGCGTCAAATGTGTGGTTATAGTGTAGTGTTTGAATCGTGTGGTTATGGATGGCGATGGACTTCTTGGATTGAGCAGCTCCTGGCGACTACATGCAGAGGTAGGTCTGACAGTTGAATAATACAAGTATTAGAATCGTAACGCAAGTTAATGTTTAAATTATTTCTATAGAATATGGTCAGCAGAAGAGAGCTCATAACAACGCAAAGGTAGGAATAAAGCCTAGCCGGGAGAACTGGATTATGTGAGTCTGATATTTATAATTAATTCTACGAAATTTGCGAACAAAAGCTGGAACAGATTGATTTTTTTCAATAATTAATTAAAAATATCTTTGGATACAAAAAACAAATTGTCTTTAACTCCAGATAGTATTTGTTATTCAGCTGTTAGATGTTGCTATCTTAAAGATATTATATATTTTAACGCATTACAAAAAAATCATAACTCTTTTATTATACATGATATTAATCCAAACATTTAATTACTTGAACTTTAACATTTACTGGATAGTAAATGCAAAGGAAATAATTTATATCTTATAGCAAAGGTCATCGAGCTTTTTAAAAAAGGGCTGAATTTAAATTTTTATAAAACATGGTTTTTACATGGTTTTTTGAATATTCATATAGAATGTTTGTGTAAAATTTCAAGGTCATTAGCCGTTGAGTCACGAATATAGTCCATATTTTTTACTATCCACAATATATTTTTTTATATCTACTAATGTTGAGGAACGTCATAAATAAAATATAAGAATGACGATATGACACCAGTAAGAATTTATTCATCAACGATAAAACCTAGTATCCCACCAAAAATATTTGGGAAAACCAAACGTTATATAAGATACAGCAGATCAAAGTTCATAGTATCGACTGACGAAAAAATAAAAGATTATATTAGTGTAATAAATACATAAATTCTTAAATGGTTTTCAGTTTGCAGTAAATATAAAACATTAAACAATTGCAGACAAAAGTCGTCATTTTCTAAAATTCTGGAATCCACGACCCCCGTAGGCAATGAGGCAAAGGAATAAAAATTTTAATCTAGAAAATATTATCTGATAACATGCAGAAAATATTGTCTAATTACTTCTTTAAATAAGTATATATACGACATAGGTGTTTTGTGAGAATATCAATTTCTAATTAACCCGTTTATCCTATTATATTTCCGGTCAAACTTCGGAGATAATTAAAATTATAATTTGGCATACCCCCGCCAAATACGAACATTCCCCTTAATAATGCATTACGGAGAGGGCCATTGGAGATTAACCCCAATGATCGGTGGGAAATATTATAAAACCATAAGGGTCTGCGCACTCCATCATTCGGCCGGACAATTAATGACTCAATAACCTTAGGAATACAATCTGGCCCTAAGCCGGCTCGGCCTAATGTGTGGACTTGGCCCTTTGTCCTCTGACCCCCACACCCCTGACCGGATCGCCCACCTAGGCCCTTTTCCTTATTTAACAGTAATTATTTCGTCCGCAATAACAATAAGTTAAGTAACTTGTACGAGGGCGTAAAGCAAACACACCTTTGACCCCTGCAGCTTATACTGTGTACTTGATATCATTATTTCACGAATGCAATTTCAATGGTTGAATTTTAAAGCTGAAGGGTTTCGCCGGTTAATTAATTAAATCACTCGGAGCGATTTGTATTTTAAATCGGGGCTAGTTTTCGAGTATTGTTTCAACAATGGGCGGCGGGGAAATTGCGCGTCCGCGCAAAACTAGCGGAGCTCTCGAAAAAGCGGCCGCGGATAATAATAATTTATTTCAAATATTGCATTAACTCCGGTTCAGAATGATGAAAATAACAGACGATCGCCGTACAATGTGGCCGGGCAATATTTTATGGCAAGGACTTTGCACAAACGGGAAATTCCTGGAAACGGACGAAAATAATTCCTTTCCAGGAGGTGGCCATTCGGCATTAGGAGACGGCCAGTATGGAAATTCTGAAACGAGAGATTAATTTCAGGGAATTTTAATGGATTTTCTGTGCCTGTCGGAAAATGCAGAGCCACGGGTGTTAACACCGTCCATACGTTACACACACATACACTATGTATATATATATATGTATAATATAAACGGAATAGGTATTAAATTTATTTATTAATATACAAAATTTCGCCGGATTTCGACTAAAGTTTGCCAGGATAATTTGCAAGTATTCGTGACAAATTATTAGTAAACCACTTTGGCACAGAGCAGTTAGTATATCGAACCGGTCAGCTTCCAGCGGTCAACTGCAGCTACAAACCGACCGCAACTATTTACCCGGCGATGGGTAAAATTATTTCATCCCTTAGGAAGTGTATGAGCCCTTATCCTGTTATTATGTTGACGTAAAGGGTAGAGTTTTGAGGTATTTGCCATGTATTATGGCGACCGCACGTATTCGTCAGACGAGTCTTTGAATACGGTCACTCCCACCAAAAGTTGTATGTGCTTCTGTATGTGGGACAAGCACGGGGGGAGGAATTGGGCGGAGGAACAAATTGATTTTGGTTCAGGCCTAGTTTTGTTTTAATTATTACTTGTCAAACATTTTTTATACTAATTGATCATAAAAATAATCAATTTTATTCATATACAATTATCGTTTTGTTTTTCATGGGTTAAATTTTTCTTTTTATTCCAAAACAAGTGTTTTGATTTTATCCATCAGTTGATATCTTAATAATGTTATTGTTTGAGCAATGTTTTTTTAAAACTAAATTAAAAACAAACAATAATAAATCAAATATTAACTTTACGAGAATCAAGTGACACTTTCAGGTTTTTTTTTGTCCTAGTGTACAATTTTTATAAAAGATGACAAAATTATGGAATCGAGTTTACGGACACTGCTTTTTTAACCAATAAAATGCAGACAAAACACTTCCAAAATGGTTAAAATATTTATGGAGTTTGGATAAAAAAGTATTTCTCACTATATCCTGATATAGCCTCTTTAAATAATCACATCTTGAGATCAATGAATCAGCATTTGATTGAAAAAAATGGAATCAGTAAAATACCACGGAGGAATACTTTGTACATACATAAAAATCCAATCAATATATTCTGAAACCATTCAAAAATTGTTAAATAGATGAGGAAAGTTGTATCTGTCAAATGAGAAAATATATAAAATAAACCAAAAAGTAAATAGATTTTTAGAGCCGTTTTTTATAACGCCATTTTCATTCAAACAACTTAATATAATAACCAGTATTATTTTTTGGGTAAATTAATAGAAATATATTTTTGGCACTCTTTTGACACAAATATATATATGCTATTTTTACATTCGAGCACACGTGTTCCTTAAAATAGTTTATTTTTCATATTTAAATATTATAAGAAAAATAATACCAGTTTTAACCGCACCTAAAATAAATTTATATTATCATTTAAAAAATGAAATGAATCACTTTAAAAATATTTTAATCCATCCTTATTTTTAATTCTGTAACTCCATTTTAGTGTCGATGAGATGGAATTTGAGTTGGACTCCTTAACTATCTACCTGGACTATCACGAAAATTATATATTTTTTTGTATTTAAATACCAACAGATATTACTGTCATTACTAAGATAGTAGATATGTGTGTGTGTGATATCTAGCTTCTTCAAATGTGATTTAAACAACCAACTCACGCATGTTTGCATGCCGTTAAATCATCTTAAAATATGAGTTCTGATGTAAACTTTGTAATTTATCCAAAATATATCATCTATATTGTTCAGTAATTATACTTTCATTTTATTTTAACTAATATTTTCATCTCATGAAATTTAATGCCGCAGACTTGGATATGTGCAAATATTATTTTTTACACGCCAACACATTTTAATAATGTTATAAAATCAGTTTTCCTTATTGCTAACAAAAAAATAATGTTCTGTATTAATTCAAATTTATTAAATTATTGTATGTGTTTTTGTATTAATATAAAAAACGGATTTCTCAATAAAATTGATAATTCAATCATTAAAATAAGATATTTCAACATCATTCTAGCTTCCATCACATCAGATCACGACACGGACTTTTCCTTACATGCTCCCTAGAAGATCTTATACTCTCATATTACATTTTTGTATTGTTTCGTAATGCCAACCCATATTTCAGAGGAGCACATATTTTTTTTCGCAATTGGCCAGCGCCAAGTAGAAAATTGTTATCGTATTTGAAGCCATTCGTCACTGACGACGGTTGAAAGAGGCTTTTAAAAGGGATTGATAAATGTATCGTTGTCAGATATGCCCGCCCCAAACCCATTTAGGGTTAAGAGGGCCATCGGCCATTCGCAGTCCGTGTTGTTGTTTCCCGTTCCCGTTCATCTCTGGTCAATAAATCTTGGCAGGAAATAGCCGGTAAGCTGCTGGGAAACTGGGACGAAGGAGTTCGGAAAATCCCTAATGGACTTTTGAAATTCAATTGACACACGACCCGGGCCCGAACAATAAATCTGCCCGCGCAATTAACGCAAAACTTTTATTAGCTGTTTATTCACATGAGGAAGGATGTTGAGAGCCACGCGAGGGAAGGGGAGTGTATGATAGAAGATACAGGGAAAATATATTATATATATATATATATAATTAAAAAGAAATATATAAATCCTTTATTATATTATTCAGATTCTAATACTATTACGTTACTCTGGTCCAAATTAACGAATACATCTCTTTATTGACTTATGGTAGGCTTAATTTAAAATTCTAAAATATATATCCATTGTTGCCGAATAACACACCAAGGTCATTTAATTACGTCTGAGGGTTAATAAAGGACTCTTTTTTTATTGGCCAACTTTTTCGCTCAAAATCCTACGGCTCAGATTTTCATTTGATTAAGATCGCCTATTTTCAATGGATGTAAATAGATGTTACAAAAGGTGAACCCTTTTGTCTGTAAATCACAAAGGGTTAATGAGGAGTTTTCTTTTGTTTGCCCGCGGAACCTTGTCAAAGGCGGAATCAAACAGAAAAAAAGGAATTAAAAAAAATTGGATCTTTTTGAGGGAGACGTTATCAGGAAATGAAATCCACCACACCCTTGAACTCCGGCTCCTTTCGCATTGGCTATCGCCGAACAAAAGTTTGAATAGGGCAAACCAATTTGTTTGCCAAAAAAAAATATATATAAAATTAATATATTTCAACAATGGTATATACATATCTAATTAAAAAGGGAGAAGTGAGCCGTTGCAGAGGAAAAAAATGGAATTTATTTATTAAGGGGATCCAGTGTCTTATAAAATAATGTTCGGCGATGATTAAAACAGTATATTATCTTGTTTAATTAACGATACGATTGCCATCGTTTTTTAAATGTCGTCCCCCTGTCCGAGAAGGGGTTGAGGGGACTATATTTCCACGTCTCCGAGTATTTTTTCCGTTCGCTTTGTCAGGGGTTAATTTAACTTTTGTTCTATCAAGATATTCAGAAATGTCTAGCAGTCAGTTATTGCCGGGATCTGGACTAGAAAAAAAATCGCGGCACAATATCAAACCCCGCTATTGTTTATATAAATAATATTATCGGGGAATGGCTACGATTTTTTCAGTGTTTAATCGTCGTATTTCGTAATTACACTTTTGGATCTTGATTCGGGTTGATCCCGGGCCAATAAAAAGAAAACACTTCCCGTTGTCAAGAGGGACGGTCTCCGGCTCATTTCGCTCCCGGCGCTGATAATATATTCAATTCCATTTTTAATTTCGTTTGAAAGAATAGGCAGAGATAAGGCCGACGTGGCCCCCGGCCCCACACTGGGCGCTCCGCCCCGCTCGCTCTCTGTCTTACTCCGGGGCCCACCCCTTTCTTTTTAAAACTCGTACTTCATTTAAATAAATCTCACTATAACGTTTTCGTTAAAATGTGGGACGTTTGCACTCTCTCGGCGCGGTACAAAAGTTGCATGAATTTAAATATATAATAAATATATTCAATATCATCTAATTATTACATTATCATGGGTTTTAAAAACAACTAATCTTTCATATTTAATCTTATAATAGTTCACTGTCATTAATATTAGTCTTGTGATTTAAAAGGACTAGTTTAATTTATTTATATCAATTTATCGGAAGTTTCACTAAAACAATATGCGGAATTTTTGATTATAGAGTTCAATTGCTACAATTTTTTGTCATGTTAGTACACATCACCCTGACATATCTTGACATTGGTAGCCATAATTAATGCTTACTTGTTAGCTGTCAAAAAAAAAATGTCTATACGTGAATAATAATATTTGGCATAAAACAAATCCGATATGATATTTCTAATATGAGCCTCCGTATACAATTTACAAGGTCTCTGAAATCATCTCTGAAAAAAATGAAAAGAAAATGTTGATGAAAATGATTCGTAATTTGGTCGATATTTTGGATTTAATAATCAATATTACGCGTATATGAGAAGCGCATTTGGCGATATCTCACCGCAGACCAAACTCTCGCAGCACGTGCCACTCGCACTTGGCACGTCGTACCGGATGCGAGCGAGAAAAAACAGCGGGCGCTTGGCAACAGTAGCGAAAATTGTTGTTTTTATTTTTTTTTCGCAATTGCAGGCAATAATGAACAATGATTATAGAAAATAAATACTCTTGAGCCTTTTTTTGACAAATACAAAAAAGTTATGATATATAGGATTTATATTTAAAGAGTTATTCGAGAAAAACCAAATACTTGGGGCACCCAATATACCCTATCAGCACGGCTAGGTTAATAAATGGATGGATTTTTGTGTGTGCTAGTGGAATAACGTAGTTTCAAGAGTCAACGTTTTAGGAGAGGCGGCCATTATTCTTTCATCTTTTAGTGTAATAACGTGTATCGTGTAATTTTCATAGTGTTTTTTTTTGTTTTTAATATAGTTTGATAATTTTTGATTTTTAATTAATTTCAAAAAAGTTGTTAAAGTATCATCGCTGAATAAAAAAAGGGTTTTTTTTGGAATACTATAAAATACAGCGTTTGTTAGTTACTACCTTTTTCGTGGTATATATTCAATTGTAAAATATATGAAAGTCAACGAGCAAAACAACTTATAATGATCAATTCAACGGTGAATGGAGTTTTGGATTTTTTTGTTAAGCTATCCATCATCTTACTAATAATATAAATGATAGTAAATAGTGATAAATTAAATCATTTTTTTTTACTTTATTCTTTATGCGTCGAATATATTTTTTGAGAGAATTTAAATAGTTATATTAAAAATGATGCATATGTCTATTCTAAAATTAGTTTAAAATTTTTGTCTAGAATTCTCATAATTATATTATTAAACGTTGGATCCAGAATTATGAGCTTCGTCAAATAGTATAATTTAAGTTTAGAAACACGACTTCCGTTTATTTTTAAATGCTTAAATATTGGATTGACTAATAGAATAATATTGCTTTTTTTTAGAATTTAATAAATTATAATTTTATTTATTTTTTACATGTGGTATGCTTAAGTCAAAGTACTTTTTGTTTTGATATTTATCGTATTTGATTTTAAATATATATGTACATAAATTAAATTTATACTTACAAAATCGTAATACATCTCATGTTTATAGGCATTTTTCGGGGGGAAAACCCACATTTTGTGTCTGTAAGTCGTATGCTCCACCTCTTCTTATATGCTTGAATCTAACGCATAATTTAGAATGATCTCCACGTCTTATGCGGTTTTTATATTCGCTTTTTTTCTTGAAAATTTATCTATCTCATAAATCGACTGCGTGAAACGGATCAGTAGTGACATTTGATACCAATTGGAACGTTACACAATATTTGTATATTTTTTTATAACAATAAATTAATTAAATTATTGCGTTTTTCTTATTTACAATGAAATATCCCTGCTATAACTATTGTTGGATGTATAGGTGAATACATAGTATGGCGCGGTGCGCTGATACGCTCGGATTGTATTTTTCTATCAAAGACTTCAGAGCTTTCTTTGCAGAACAAAACGTAATTATCACTCGATTTTTTTCCAGAATAAAATTTTAATTAACGTTTGCTTTGCTAGCGGCGTTCATTGTTTTTAGAGCGCGCAGAAATTTGTTCTTGTTAAGTGTTGTTTTTCTCTACGGGCTTTTCCCCGCCTTCATTATAAATTCATATTTTTTCAATACAATACACACACACACGTATACAATACCGTCAAAAAATATTAGTCACACATCCCAGAAGGGACGAGGATCGATCCGTCGTTTTGCTAAATATATATATTTATATATAAATATTTAAAGAAATACTAACATAATAACACCTCAAACGCAGAGTAATCTGTCTTGTTTATATAAGTCGAGTGGAAACTCATTTTGAACATTTCAATTTAATTTTTCTGGCTTTCTGATTGCGTCCTTCTGTCGGAGAGGCCATCCGATGGGGTGGCCAGAATGGGAATTGGGGTGGAAGGCAGTGGAGGTTTATTGAATTAGGCTCTAATCAACAGCTTTAAGCAGATTCCGACTGATTGCAAAATATTTTTCCATTCAAAGTATTTTTTAAGTCCGAAAATAAATCACCTACCCATCACTTTGATGGAGCGGATCTTAAAAGCGCGGAAATCTGAATGCCCAATCAACTTCGGATTGAAGTAAAAAAAAAACTTAATTTGCAGAATGCAAAACATATTTTTTTTTCGGCGAGTTTTTTAAACTCTTGTCTTTGCATGGATTCACGCGTCGGCAATCGACAGTCATCCATTCTCTGTCGAAGACGAAGTATAGGGGGTATAAAAAATAATTGAAAATTATTTCGCCCCCCCCATAGCATGCCAGTGAGTGGGTAGATGGAAAAAGTTTCAAAGGAGAAAAAATTAGCGTTTGCTTCTACTTTCCACCGTTTTTTCTTCTTTGAACACAACAATTTTCAAGACTCATTTCAAATTTGATGGAAAAATTTCGGATTAAAATTTTATTATATTGAGAAAATATCTGAGGGTGGATCACAGAGGTTATGGGGCGGTCGGTCTTCTTGTCTGAAGGCAAACTTTGATGATATTGTGATGATATTTGAATATCTGCTGCTGTTTTAACGAGAACAAAATAAAAACTTTTATATTCGCATCCGAAAGCGGTTCGCCGAAAAATTCGGCCAAAAATCAAATTTTCCCTAAATATAAACGCGAAACGTAAATTTAGCGCGGCGAACTTTAGCCGTAATAATGTTATCAGATAATTGCTGCTGCTAAATTGAATTTATCGTAATTTAAATTATGCGAAAAAAATTCATAGAATTTATGTTATTACTTCGTGGATTTGTGGAAGGACCACACTGATTTACTGAACGTCTCGGTATCTGAGGTTCATGATAATTGATTGCGGATGCTCTTTGGATGCTTCAGGAAACTTATCTTGAGAATACAGAGCGGCACGTGACGATATAACAAATAATTTATTAAAAAAAATATATTTGTTATATGATATTTTATTGATTATTCAATTTTAACTAATACGTGGTTCGATAAAAAAATATACGAATTTTTTAAATTTAATTTTAAACTGATGGCATTATTGAGAACTTATTTAACTCATTAAAAAATAGAACTAAGAATTTGAATTAAGTTTTTGGCTAAAAATTGGAAATAAAATGCAGAATGTATTTAAAATACTAAAAATTTGACGAGTTTAGTACAAATGTTTTCAAAGTAGACGTATAGATGTGGAAGATGAATGAAAAATGAAAGCTTTTATCAAAAACTGATGACAACGAAGGAATAAAATAAGAAATGAATTATGTACAATGCGATCATGATATTAATTAACATATACAAAGCAGTTTTTTAATGTTTTGGGCCTAAGATGTGTGGTAACATTTTTTTTCTATATTGCTGAATTTTTGACAAGAAACATTTCTCAATGGATATTGCTTCGAATTTTTTAAAGAAAGTCAATGGCGATTAAAAACTGATCATAACTACTTTATAGTATGGATATTAAGTCATAATTAAGGCCAAATCGTTTATTATTTAACCAAGTTTGATCAAATGTTAACGTCCTGCTTATGATTTTCTTCGATTTCTACAGGATAATGCACCATGAGGTCGTTCGCTCAATACCTTTAAGTCCTACACCGTTTACGTAAAGCAATCTTAGGAAAATTACCAGATTTATGGAAATTGCAACAAGATAGTGAAACTGCTAACACTTTAAACGTTGCCTTTTTGTGTTTTTTCAATAATATTTAATATTATTATGATGCCTCAGCTTCTATTTTCGTAGAATATGTTCTTCTACTGGTTTTTATTATTTTCAAATATTAAAAAAATATACATTGATGAATAAATAAATATTTTTTGAACATATTTTGTAAATAATTTTGATGAAATTTACTTTTCTTATTAAGATACAATGATGCACGTCCATGGGATGCTTGAGTCGAGGGACCATCAATGGAGGGCAGTTACTTATTGTGTCACACTCCACCCCATTTGTCCCTGGCATAAACTTAAACTACCCCCAGCTCTAATCGAGTATCCACTGGGGCAGTGCATAATCTATTGAGAACAAACATATGTGCGAATGAAATATCGCACATCGTCCGATCAATAAATGCAAAAGCGATTTTATCCGCGGTGTATGGCGGCTGTGTACGTACTCGCTGTTTGCAGAAGAAGTTGAGGACGCCTTTATTTTATTTGTTAGACCATGGAGCCAAAGGAAACATTGCGGTAAGATCGGAAGCCATTCTGAGTTGGATTATACGGAAGCGTTCGCCTCCTCTCTCTCTCTTATATTATAAATTCAAATCCGGCGGCTGGGTTACTTATTACAAATACTCTATCTTACACAATACAATGACGCTTTTAAGAAACCCGAAAGGCACTCACACACCAAATACAAACGATATGCAAATTAAAAATAATAATAAATCACTACAACACATAATAAATGTATTATTTACACGATTTATATTAAATAATTATTATGGCATCGGTAATAACAGTGTATTTTGCGATCACCCTGTGACGAGTAATATATTCAGTTCGCGGCAAAGCTTCCTCTTTGAGAGTATTTAAAGGAATTTGCAAATAAATCAAAGTGCACGGCTTAAGTCCCTAAGAACGGTTGATCTTATAAAACATATTGAATTAAAGCTCGCCGCAATGAAATTCAATTTCTATTTAAAATCCGCAAGGAGAGCGATGCGAATTTAAACACAGCCAATTATTTTGGACGCGAATTTTCCCATAAATCGAACCGCCTTATTTGAAGAGACGAATTTTCCAGCACGCCCCTTCCTCCGCGCCATGGACCAATCGGCGATCGAGTGTGAAAAAATGCACGGGGCGAGCAAATCGAAAACCAATCATCCAATGGGCGTTCGATCGCAAGTATCGGCACGCCCACATCCCATCCGGCACGCCCACCTGTGAGCTCTCGGGGAAAATACACGTGGCGTATATCCCATCGATACCGTATTGACAGAACCGTAAAAAAAATCGATCGATATTTATTTTTGACATGTTTTCGTCGACGATCGTCGTCGATCCGATTGTCTTGTCGTGATTTCGATTTGTTGGGAATGTATGCAGTTTTCACACGTCCGATAAAAAACGGGAGGTTGGGGCGCGGCTGCAGTACGCATGCCTGAAGTCGGCTGAAAAGGCTCCACATTCATTAGTACGTGTCGAAGGCATGCGGCCCAATCGAAGGCTTCGATGGGTTCCGCCCAGTGCCGATCGATCGGCGCACAAAGCTCGGCCGATCGGTTCTCCACACCCAATAGCTTGGGACCGAACCTATCCCGGTTCTTTGTATGTGTGTGTGTGTACCTTACCGGGTTTTATGCCTTGATAAGATGTACGCCGGCGTCGGCGTGAAAACCGACGCTTTTAAAATGCGTTTATGTTTTACATTACAAATATTTCTTTTAATAATTTAACAAACAATAATTTATTAAGCAAGAGTTTATTACACCTGAAATCAGTGGACTGGTATAATATTTGGGGTGCGATTTATTAAAAATTAAAAAAAGTATATTTAGCTCATATTTTATTTAAAATTAAAAAAAAATGAGGTGAGGTAACAATAGTAAATAATATTATTAATAATAAAATAAGTGTCAAGTAGTTGTAAGTAAGTATGACTGCGCTATAGTGAGCCAGTATGACTGCACTGAGTCGCAGTGTGACACGGCGCTTAACGGCGGAACCCCCCTCCCGCACTCCACTACCGGCCCGTGTCCATCCAATACACGCTGGCAGCGCTGATCAGCAGACAGCGCTCATACTTGCAACACTACCTGCGTATGCACCAACCAGATTAATAAATATAATTATATTTATATTTTCGTATACATATCAATTTTTTCTTAATTTGCTTGGGGGTGCTGCAGCTCCGCAGCGTATATAGGCAATCTGCCCCAATCAGAAATATAACCATGCTCTTATACTATTCAAATGTATGAAAGAGAAACTTTAATTTAAGGAAAAATGGGGGAAAACTCTCTCAACATAGGATAGAATAATCCTTATCAATTTATTAATTAAAACCATATTAATGAGATTTTAAAATATACTTCTACACAAGAGGCTACATATACAGATATATAGTAATTGATTATTTATAAATGTTATTTAATTAGATTTAGACTACTCATATAATAAAAATATTGTTTTGTGGTTAGACCAATTATTGAACCTCTATTTCACAAATTTTCGTTATAACTAAAAGAACATTAGTAAAATGTAATAACATAACAATTATTTAGTAGTTTTACTTAATATTTTCAGTTTTTTTTATTATTTAATTCTTGAAATTGATTTACAATTAATAAATCATATTCAATTATATTATAAGATTTTTTTTAAACTTTATGTACAAATTTTGGTTAATTATTATAGAAAACACAATATTAGAAACAAACTACAGTTTTAATTTAAATTGTACATATATTAATATATGAGTCGTTTTTAATAAAATGGAATAATTCCATATACAGTTAAACCCCCACTAACACTGAAATCGGGACCGTGTTATTTGGAGTCGTGTAATTGGGGGAGTGAAGCCGTCCGGCTGTGTGCGTATAGCCTGGCACGTGTTGAATACACAGACGCTAGCCAACGTTTGACGACGATTTGCGGCGAATATTTTAACTCAGCGCGTAATTCGGGGTAGTGTAATTGGGGGTTTCACTGTATTTACATTCTGAGATAGTTAAAGGTTTGCGGTTGTATTAGTATAACGTACATGTTTATCAAATCAGGATTTTTTTTTAACTTCAACATGTTAAAGTATATTATGCAAAAATAAATAATGAAAATAATAAAATAAATAATCGATTTTTTAACTACAAATGCACTTATATCACTTTCTATAACAACAAGTTATAATTGTTTATTATGATTAATATTTAAAAGCCTTGGAGGACACTATGCGATCTCTCCCGGTCCTGGGTTTCTTATATACGACTTCCAGGCACCAGCAGAGGCGCGTCTGTCTCAAGCCTGAGGCCAGGGCTGCGATGGTCGTCCTCCAGGTCGACTAGGATCTTCAAATACACAGCACCATCTTATGTATTAAGAAATTTGACTATTAATAATTAATATTTGATCTTAGAGTTGATCTTGAACTAATTATTTTTCTCTTTAATTGTGACATATTCTTGGTGATTTTTCCAGTTAAATCGCTTGAAAGCTTAGAGGAGCAAAATTATGTTATCCTCTCTATTTATTTATTACTTTTTTCATAATTAGTAGGTAGAATAAAGATGTTAATATCACCGCGATATGTTAATATTTTATTTCATATAAATTATGTAATTTTAATTATTTAATTGCATTTTTTCAAACGCACTTTCGCATTGAAAAGAACTAGAAGCCATTAATGTTATTATTTTTATAGATCTGGGTTGTCATATGTGATCAAATATATTTATAGTAATATAATAAGATTAAGTGAAGACGTATAGAGTAATACATACGTATATATTATTTGACACTTGAAATAAATCCAATTAAACACGGCTCAGCACAAGAGTGCGACTGTCTCGAACGCTTCGCCTTAATAATAATAAGAAAAACGACGAAGAATTAGATTGCGATTTCAATATTTCAACCGAAAGGTGCACGGAGGGGCAAGAAGAGAGATGCCTCCATTACCATACATTACCTAAATCCAATCTAAACACATAAATAATACAGGAGCGTTGTGCGAAACAACAGAAAACGAATCCCTCCGAGAGTAATGTGTCGTCGCGGCGCTGTATCGGCGCCCTATACATTTTTACATCGGGCGGTGACAACTTATTTATTATTCACAATAAGACGCCGACGCCGTACTCCGGGTAAACACCCGTAAATTATATAAGTGCACTCGGCTAATAGAAACTAAATTTTGATACCCGAAAATGGGGTCCGAATCGCGATTTTTTTTTCTTCGGCGGCGACGGCGACGGCGTCGTCGGCCGAATGTGTCGCGGTGGCGCTATAAATTGTTTCCTGCTTGTGTGTGTTTGATGGGAAAAGTTTTGCATCTCGGGGCGGAGATGGTGCAGGGGATCATCCTCCCACGAATTCATTTCTAATAAATGGCCTTTGCATTATCTTGACGCGGGCGTGAGGAACCCCCGGAACAAACTTGCATATCTAAATTTATAGTTTATTTAAAAATACGTTTAATTATTAATACCACATCAATGTCGAATATCTATAGGAAAAATCATTTTATATTAAATTTTCTAAAGACAAATTTAGTATGAAATCAATGCATTAGTTAAGAATAAGCCCTGCAGAGGTTTATTAAACCGGATCTCGTAAAATCTTTGACTTTTCTTAGTAAATACAACCATTATTTGTTAAAACTTGCGTATAAAGGTGATTTCATAATTCAGATAATAGAAGTTTCGCTCCTTAGTGATTGTTTTAACGACGTGCGGATGTTAACAGTTAGTTGAAAGATTTGATAAATAAGAAGGATATTTAACAGATCCGTTACAGCAGCTCAAAACCAACCGCGTCGTCTGAAAGAAGTCTATTTATAAAAGAAAATAGACCCCAAGCATTTCAAGTCAAGATATTGATGAAACTCTAATAAATATATTGACTATTTAAAAAAAAAAATAGATTATTCTATTACGTTATTAGTTATCTGTAGAGTTAGTTATCATAGACAGCCAAATTCTCATGGCACTTGTCACTAGTTTTCCTTTTTACTCGCACTTGGTACATCATACCGGACGCAAGCGAGAGAAACATCGCTCCCGTGGCTACAGAAGCGAATAATGTTGTTTTTATTTTTTTTCGCTATTGCGGACAATAAAAGAATATTTATTATAAAGATTATTTATTTTTTAGATCCTTTTAAAGAAATACAAGAAGTTAGTGATATGTAATATTTATATTAAAAGAGTTATTCAAGAGTAATCAAAAACTCGAGGTCCCAAATAGATCTATTCAGCACGGCAAGTTCAATTCTGGTAAAGTAAATAATCGATGATTTAACTACACATGAACTTATGCCACTTTCTATAATAACAAATTATGAAAAATATAATTAATTTATTTAAACGAAGTAAATATTTAATGTAATCAACTTTATTGAAAATTAATCACAGTTGTATAATCATTGATTTCTAAAATTCAAAAACTTAGCGTCCCAAATAGGCACGGCTAGGTTTTTGCAGTTAATTTTTTTACCACCATTTTTGTCTTGTCTAGCAATAGAATTACGAATACGGTTTCTAAATACCCCTACAAGTTTTAACGTGTTTTAAGGGTGTTTTTTAAATTATTATTACTTGTTAAAACTTAATTATTTTTGTTGCGCTGTAATCCAAATTCAACATTGTCTGTAATTTTTTGACTTTTTATCAAATTGTGATTGGATTTATTTTTTTAGAGTAGGTTAAAAAATATATTAAATTTAATTATGTATTTTTTCCCATTTCAGTTTATTGTTTTAATATTGCAAGGAATTAATTTCGCGAAAGAATGGCGCAGAAGTTGTCCATTGTGATCGGGGACAGCAATAACTATCGCAAATGGGCCGGGAGCGCGGCCCGTTCCGTCTTCCTGCCATTTTCTTTTTACACCATCGCGTGATTATTTTAAGAAATTTATTGCCGCGATACTTTTTTGCACAATACCCGAAAATAAGTCCAAGAACACAAAAGGTGTGAAAATAAAAATAACAAACGATAAAAGTTTGGCGGTTCCCATCGCTATCTCGGCCCGGTACTTTAGGAATTATGCTCTGTACGTTCGCGGCGTATAAATAATAAGGAGAGGCAGCGGAAAAGGGATTTTCTCAAGTTATTTATTGTTGTTATTATAACTAAACACATAAAAATGACAAAGAATAAGCTTCAACACAAGTGGTATTTGTCAAACCGAGATAGGCGCATTAACCTATTCAAATCCCCGGGCGAGCGAGCTACCTATGTACGGCACGCATTTGCATAGCGCACATGTGCGCAACAGTGCGCTGCAGCGGGCTCACATGGCACTCTGTCACCATCCAGATCCTGAAAATGACTTGTGGAGAATGGATTTATGAAATGGCTGAAGAAACTATCTCGGGCGCTTCGGGTGAACCTGAAAAAAATCGTTCAAACTAAGACGTACATATTTACGAGAATGAATAAGCTAAAGATGGATTCACATCACGACTTTTTAATTAATATTAATTAACGAGATTTTTCTATTGCATAGTAACCGAGGATTGAACATCCCGTTATATTCATAGAATAATTTATTTTACCGAATCTTATTTATGCTGAAATTAAGAATGAATATATCATTATATTTCCAATCCTAATAACATAAAGAGTCGAGTGTTGTAGCGTGTCGGTATTGGACGTGGCGGCGATGACGGCTGGACACAATCATGGTTTCGTAGATTCTGCGGAGCTATGAGGAGCCTGGCCGCTATCCAGGCCACTTGGTGACGGGTGTGCTACAGAAGGTGCCAGTAGCACCCGATCAGACCGTAAATTAAATGCGAATTGGCCCTAGCCTCGTCTGATTATTATTGTTACAATCCGCACGTTGACAACTCGGTTCCCGGGCTTATGGCTGGCGACCTGACCCATATACGAAGAGCCAAGATAACCTGGAGGACGACCATCACAGTTCTGGCATCAGGGTTAAGACGGACGTGTTTTGCGGTGTCCTCCAGGTGGCAAAGACCCGCCTCCGGGTTAGAAGGGCACTTTTTTGTATTTGATTCCTTATGAATAATTATAATTAATAAATAATGAATTCTTATTGAATAATTTATTTTCTAGACCAGCGGCGCGCAAACTTTTTAGAATTTTTTGCCTCGCGGAAAAATTCTTGAATTGCTTTATGTAGTAAAACGCACCGCTGTTCTAGACTAACATTTATTTTCTAAATTTGTACTCTTTTACGGTATAATGTCAACGAAATAAAAAAAAATCATCATTTACAATTTGTTTTGTCAATTTGTTTGTCATTGAAAAATTATTATTTTTTAAGTTTTACTCCTAATTATAAGTTATAACTTGCACACAAACTTCTTGGCATGCACTGTAGACTAAGACCTGTCTGGTGACGTAATCAAAATAATGACTACATATGGCAGACTGTCGAAGGTTCCCGCGAATGTGTTAAAGTAGCGTTTTTTAAATCATCGGACTTAAAGTTTCAATGATGCTGTGTCCTTCTGTACACAGTCCAACCATCTTAGCCTTGGTCTTTCTTTACTTCGAGGACAGAAAGGCTTGTTAACCATAAGCATTTTGGCGACTGACTGTCCCGTATCCTTGACACGTCCTATCGGAGTCAGGCCACTCTGACGACAGCTGTGACCGGTATATCCTTGTTAAGTCGGTATCAAAGCCCAACATTCAGACCCGTATGTTAGGACGGGTCTGATGAGGATCATGTAAAGCTTGATTTTAGTCTTCTTTGAGGAATCTAGACCGTAGATGCTGTCAAAGTCCAAAGTAATATCGATTTGCTAGCATGGTTCTTCTTCGTACTCCTAAATTGGTTTTATTATTATTTAGTGATTTGTATATTTCTGGACGGCCTCGAAGTTTTGCTCTTCGACTCTCAGGGGTTTTAAGAATTTTAGTTCAATATACCTGATTTAGAGTTTCAAATAATTATTCTAAATATTTAAGGGAATATCTTTGTCATTTATGATTCATGCCTGAGGTATGTAATCAGGACTATTATTATGTGGTTCTTTTTTGATTCAGCATTAAATTATGTGAGTTATTTCAAATTTTTAATAAATAATGTAAAAAACCTTTGAACGTTAATTAATTTGAATGCATTTTAAATATACCTTTACTCTTGATTCATCTTGCCGTTCAAACATCCAGCACGGCCAGACCAATTACAGAATGCAGTTTTTAATCAAACTATGTTGAACTTTTTTAAAATCCACATCTCGTGCGAGGCGCAGCTTAATCATTTATGAGCAAATTTATATGAAAAAACATATATATATAAATGTATGGCAGCCGTACCACCGACCGCCACACATAATATATAAGTTACAGTTTTCGAATCATAATTTTTCCGGGAGCGAGTACGTCCTAACTCAGCGAACGGAAAAATGGCGTTATCTCAGGGGATTTAATCCGTTTTGCGAACCCCCGCCTCATCCCGGTGTCTATCTGCAGCCAGCTCTAGTTTGGCACTAGTCCAGAATATTTTAACTTTCTTATTATCGCTAACCGTTAAGTTAACGATAACCGAACCGTTGTACGCTGGTAGTCATACGCTAACGCCGATCGGGCGAATGCTAATTTGAACGTACTCTGCAACGTATTTATTACCATAAACTATAAATACTAAATTATATTATATATTTTTTATTATTTATAGACGTCATACTATGTGGCGTTTATAAATAATACGCTTATATTCTTAATGTTCATGGAACCTTAAATATTATTCTGGCATGTCTATCCATTTTTAAACATATACTTGCAACTTACAGCATAATATATCAAATCCATGATTTTTTCTATTTTCTCAGGCAAGATATAAGTTATTTTTAACCTATACAGACCATGAACAGCTTTCACATGGTTTTTTTTATTTGTCAGAGAGCGCTCTCTGCGATATTATATAGAGACGGTTCATTCTTTAAACTAAAAATAGTTAGGGGGCTTAAAAGTCCCCATTAGCTATCGATGAAATACAGATCTGTACACAAAGAATACATCATTCTTACCTATTATTATAAAAAAAATATTGTTTCAATATTATGTTATATTAAATAAATCGTTATAATAAAATTCGTGCCATTATTAGATTATTATAGCTGCAGATTAATTAATTTGCGTAATTTATAGATGCGTCGCGACGCCCAATACCCTCGCAGATATAATCGCACCAGACAATTGGCGATAAATCACCGTTGCCCACGAACCAGCACTGGAGATATTAGTAATAAAAAATAAATTAAATGTCTGCGGAGTCTGTGTGCATTCAGACCTGGACCTGCGGCCCAGAATGACTTATTTTATATGAAAAGTAATTAGAAATATCGCCACCGCGCGCTTAATGGCGCGTACGCCTCCGCCGCCCGAAAAATCCGAATAAATTATATCTGAATAATATATATCCGCCGATTGTTAATGGTTATAGGAGCCAGTTGCGCGGAAATGGAGAGCCGGCTCTGCACCATTTTTTTGCAATTTTATTTTCGCCATTTTTGCCTTCGAGAATCGCATTCGCCGGATATCGCGTACCCACCTGAAAACCCGGTGGCGATTCATGCATACATTATTTATTATGAACGATTGCAGTTATTTAAATATATAATATCATTTCTTTTTGTATTATATATTTGTTATAACTGTCATTTATTATTAGAAATAGTGGGTTGATAGTATAAAAAAACTATAATTAAATAATAAGATTTATGGTAAAATAATTTTGGTAAAAATTAATTCGTATGATGATTAAAACTGTAATATGGATACTACTAATGAACGAAATTAATTTATTTAAAAAATATTGTTTAAACATTACAATTGATTGGTAACTTAAACTTAAGATTAATAATTGTTGGTAGGAATTTTATATTAACAAGTATAATCTTGGAAAGATGTATGTTAACAGTTTTTTTAAAACAATAACATATTATTCAAATATCATTTTGAGGTACAAAAATATCCCCTTTTCCAAGTATAGCGAAAATGGGAGAAGTGTGTCCGAAGAATATTTGCATGCTGATGCAGTTTCACATGAAAAAAAATTACAATGTGGCCGCTAGAAATATTTTTATAAAACTTATGGTGAAATTTATTTATTTATGGTGAAGTATTGGATGTCAGGAAATACCAACGTTGGTTAAAAAATAGTTCTGAAAACGTTGATTTGGAAAATGAATCTGGACAAAAGCACTGCCTAAAAAAAATGTTCTAGGATCCATGTGGTGTGATAGTGGAGAAGGAATAATTAATTTTGCATCGTTTAAATAATACCAAAGCTTAATTATGTATTATCGTATTATGTCAAAAGATGTCAGATCTAGTAAAAAACTGTAAAATAATCATGCTACATAACAACGATACTTTATTGCACCTACCATTTTCACCACATCTGGCATCTTCGGATTACAACTGTTCCGGTCGATGAAACATTTTTTGAAAGACGAAAAAGTTAAAATAACAAATGAGGTAAAATCGGTCCTTTCAAAATATTTAGATTCAAAATCACGGTAATTTAGTATAAAAACATACTTTAAACCTGTTGTATTGATGATATATCGTTTGTACATTTTTTCTTGACGTACGCAGAATTTTATTCCGTGAAACCTTCACTGCAGTCTTCACTTCATTGCGAAAACCTGACTCCCTTGGCCTCGACTATTATTTGAAAGTCTGGTAAGGTCCAAATGCACAACGAGTGAGTGTCTCGTGGCTGGCGAACGATGATGTTGATGATAAAATAATAATACATCTTTAGAGATAATTTTAATAAAAAATCGTCTAGATAGTATCGTCTAGAAATAATTTTAATAAAAAATATTTGATTACAATATTTCAAAATTTTGACATAAAACTATCTGAGCGAGCGTTGGAAAATCCTTTAAAAATTAAATTTATTTATTTATTGGACTACGATAGATGGATTGCATAATATAAAGGTTCCAAAACGTCATCCAACCATGTAAATATTCTAAAGATTCAAGGGGAATAAATGAACCTCTCACATTAATGTTTCGCCCAGTGTCAAACCATGACACTGGGTAATTTTATTAATAATAATATTATTCCAGTGGGATTGAAATTTATATTATTCGTTTTATAATCATTTGTTCAACAAAGGATAGATGGCATTAAATTAGTTAATTCCAACGCGCCAAATAATTTGTTCAACAAAGGATAGATGGCATTAAATTAGTTAATTCCAACGCGCCAAATTACCCAGATACATATTTTCATTTTAATAACTTTCATAGTTTTCGTCGGACACCTATCCGACTGCTAACTTAGCTAGGTCGCGGTTAACTTACATTATCGAAAAATTATGCGTGTTACCTACAAGCCATAGTACTGGTTTTAATCATTTAAATTAAAAGAATTGTAATGTATATATATTTATATTTTTTTTTATATTTGTTACATAAAATGTATTTTCATTATGCTATAAGATACCATAGAAAATTGAATAAAAATTTGAATCTAATTTTTTTATTGGTATGCAGAAGGCTTTCTCTCATTGGTAGCGGCTAAAGGTCCCCCAGGAGCCAGCATTAGCCCGGTTCCACACTCGGCACAGCACTTTCGCGGAATTGTCTCTTACTCCCAGCGTCCAGCCACTAGATTATAACAAACGACGCTGTTCGCGCACTTTTTCGCCACATAATTAGCCACGTAATGATATGGCGCCGCGCGGCGTCCGCGTAAATCATAATCTGCAGGAATTAGCATCCCATAGCGTTTTTAGCAACAATAAATAGCAATTAGGGGGCCCCGGGTCCGCGTCTTCTTCGCAGGCACGGCCCCGCAATAAATTGTATCGCTCGAAACCCTTTTAGGCCGCGACATAATTTTCGTTTTAGACACAGAGAATATTTTCTGATTTAATTATGGGCGCGTCGTGTTTACCTCGGCTTTATGTCACTCCGGTGCCGGGGTACTTTCGGGAGCCGAGGTAGTGCCAGACCTCAGGGTCCCCTCGCCCTCCGCTGCTGGCCCGGCCGCCAAGCACGCCAAGAGACCTGGGAATAACAAATTAATTTCTGGCGATGCCGACGGTGGGGCAAGATTCGAATGGGGAGGGGTCAGATCCTTCATGATCTTCGGCAGCCGGAATGCGGAATTGTTTCTCCTAATGTTGTTTCGCATTAAAGCTAACAAAGCAGGTTTATTAACAAGTAAATTTATGACAATCGTTTATGATATAAATACACTCTGGTCACATTTAATAATTATGGACACGGCAATAACTGACGAATTAAATATTTTTTCTTAAATCTATAACAAATTTTCATCTAAATCTCAAGAAATATATGTAAGACTCCAATTCTATAGTACGAAAAGCATCCCCAAACTATTTTTCCTGCTGTATAAGCTTTTCTCCTGTTTTCCTTCACACATACTGAATGCCATCTAAGCCAAAGAAACTAAATTTGCTTTAATGAAGATAACTTTCTTCCAGTACTCTTTGGTCCAGATCCGGTAAACTTTTACCCATTGTAGTCTTTGGCGCGCATTTATTTCAGGTGAAGTGATTTTTTCGTATGCAATCTTCCCTGAGCCTTCTCCTTATCGTTTCGACACTGTCTTTGATTCCTCCACCTCCGATGAACTCAGTGCTTATATTCACTGCAGATTTAAATCAGTTGGTTGGACAGGACCTTTTAAAAAAATGATATTCTGGAGCGGTTGTCTTCCGCTTTGGTCCTGTTTTCCATTTTTGAGCTCTACAGGCCTAGTTTTTTTTGATAAATTGAGTTACTGCAGATTGACTAAACAGTGCACTTTTATTTACCTCATATAAGGTCTAAATTTTCGTTCTGCCACGTAAGTTCTTTTTTTTATATCAAATGTTCTCTTTATTTTTAACTATTTCTAACACTATATCAAAATATACAACAACTTCTGGTAACGTGGTAAATTAAAACGGTACTTTATATCAAAAAAACAATACCCCCTCCCTCTGTTCACGAATTTTACTTGAAAGCTATGATATTTATATTTTTTCTGATTTCAATGACGGTTACTTTGGTTTATATTTATGATAGCTCAAACTCGCTCTAATTTCGTTCAAAAATATATTTTTAAATGCCCGAAACCTTTTCATTTTTAATCAGACACTTTAATCCAGAAAGTATTAAATTATACGTTTATTTTATTATTTTTTATGAAATATTGTTTTATTAATCACATACATATGCAATATTTACCTAATTTATTATAAATTATTTTTTAAAAATAATGCATTACTATAAATAAGATTTAATATTTAAAAACTGATATATGATTTTTTATAGTCGATTTTATTAATATTTTCTTACATGAATAATACTTTAAGACTTGTAATTTATATTGAGACATTACTACATGATAAAATTCTTGATATTATGGCAATGAATGGGAAAAACTTAAGAATATTGCATATATTTTTAAACAAAATTGCATAAGATTTCAATTATTAATTATATATGAATACATAAATTATTATTGAGGAATAAATCATTTTAAGAGTTTATTTTAGTTTATCAGTTTATTTAAATAATTTTGTTTGTAATTGTAAAATAGATAGGCTCTTCTGTTTTAAAATATTCGAAAGCGGGGGTTAAGCGATGACACGTCGGTATCAGAAAATGGCAACACCGTCAACGGCCGGGAGGGTGGATTGCGTTCGTCAGATATGCAAATTGATCAGAGTTTATTATTATGATTAAGAGTTATATGCGCACGGGTGTGTACATTTCCAAAGTATTCCGGGGGTCCCGCAATTTGGGGACGCGAAATAAAGTTACTGTCGGCATTATCAAGTTTATTACCGCACCGAGGAATTCTGCACATTCGATGTAATCATTTATTAAACGATAAATTTTCGGTAGGACGCCTGCTATCCTTCCATGGTGGTTGGCTGTTCGGTGGGGCATCGTGAGCATGTATGCATCTTCGGGGCCGGCCCGCCGGGGACAAGTTTATAGCGATATTCGAATAGTTTAGCATCGACCCTCCATTCGGTTCATGGCGTGTTTACTCGCTGCTCGGGCCACGGGACGCTCAACCCCTTCGCGCCGGGCCACGGTTTAATCGAGCGCGCGACTACTCATTTGATTTTCGGACTATTCCTGCGATGCCATCGTTATGTTGTGTACCGAATGAAATTAGTGACCGTGATATGGCGTAACGGAAACTAATGCCGAATTGTCAACATCAAAGAAATTAATTATATTGATATGTGAGACGACGTCAATAAATTTCGCGAATTTTCTTAACCCTAATATTCATATTTCTATTGTTTTTGTACAACTTGTACATTTAAAAAAATATAATTAGTAATACATATACTGTATTATATTTATACTATGATATAAAACAGATGAAATGTGTATGTTTGTTAATCATAATAACTCCTCCCAAATGGTAATGAGTAATGACGTGATATTTCCACATGTAATTTTGGCTTTCCATGTCTAGGTCAACTATGATACAATCACTTTTTAACTTTATTATTGTATATTATTGCCGGATATAAACTTTGAGAGGTGTGGGTCAATTGATTGAATATTAAACTAAACACATTTAAAATACCCATAATTTTCATGAAAATGTATCTAATTCACCCAACTTAGCAATGAAGATTGGGGCAGTGTTACTCTGCATGATGTGGAGCAAGAACGCTGCCTGCTTGTCAGTGCTGCCATTGTCGTGTATTGGATGGATGCGGGCCGGTAGCGTAGCGTAGGGGGGGGGGTAAGCTAAGCGCCGTGTCACGCTGCGACTCGGTGCAGTCTTACTGACTCACTGTAGCGAAATCATACTGACTCGTAGCTTCTTTGAGTCACGTGCCGCTCGTCGTTTATTTTATTATTGTTAATATTATTCAGTATTCTTATTTACTGACCATATTTTTTAAATAAAATATGGTGAGTAATAAAATATATATTTAATATTCTGCAGCACCCCTAAATATTTTATCCACTAGTCGCCACTATATAAAACGCACAGTAGAGAAAATAAAGAAAAATCAAAATAAAAATGCGGAAACGGGGTTTTTAGTTAAAACAATTATAAAAGAATTAAGAAAACAACATTAAATAAGATTAAAAAAAACAATTTATCGTCAATGTACGTAATAAGTCCGTCATTCCTTTCAGTTCCAATCGTAGGAGTTTATAATTTTTACGAATTATGATGGAGTTTAAATCCATTGTGGGATTTTTTTAAAATATATTCCAAAGAAAGACAAATTTGTCTAAAATCAAATGCAAAGCAAGATCGAAGAATACTTGTATATACAGTCAACCCTCCTATAGCGCTGAGATTGGGACCGCACTATTAAAACCCGCCCTGTAGAAGAATAGACAAAATCCTAATAAAATTTGGGTTTCGGATTTTTTGATTGTATTTTGTAACTTAAGCAAAATCAATAAAACTATTCACATATTGAAATTTTAAAGTAAATAATAAAAAGTCACATATCAGAATAATTAAAATATTTAGCTTTTAAATGTATACTCCTAGAATTTTACAAAATTGACAGGAATCTTCTGTACCATGTTAGTTGATATTAATATTATTTAAGAAAAACGACGATTCAATATATTATAATACAATTAAAATCTATAAATATTTGAGAAGCATGCATATGTATATGTTGCCCTCACAATGCGTCGGTCCTTTGCCGGTTGACCAGAGCGAAGGGGTTACGCGGGTACCCAGCGAGCGGGACCTCCGTGGGGGTAGGGGAAGGGTTTTAAGGACTTGAAGGTGATGTCGCAGCCCATAAACATTAATTCTAATGATTTTCCCTTTACCCCGTTGCTTATTGCTCGCAAATCACTGGGTCGGGTCGCGCAGTTTTAATGTAATGCCCCGAAAATGAGTTTATCTGGCCGGGTTCCGAAACGTACTACATGTCGGCCACCTATTTCTAATTGCCGAAATACCACGGGACACTCTGGCCGGAATTAATTACGATTATAAATTCGGGAATTACAATGAGATTGTGTCGGGGTCCTTTTTTCTTAGTTGCGAGGGGGTGGCGGTCGCGGTCCTCCGGTTCCTCTTGCCCCTCCCCCTTCGCACCTGATGGATGCACTCCGCCGCCAACTTAAACCAGGACTCGCCTCAATAAATTTCAAGTGAGAACTCGTTCGAGCAACTTGCCGGGGCTGGTGAAACAATAGGAAACTTGTGTTTGTCTACTATCCCACGGCGAGACCCGAGGACGAATAATGCTGATTGTACCTCGAGTCGAGTTCACCTGCTCAATATTTATGATTGTATCTATGAAATTAATCAATAATAATGCAAATCACATAGAAAAATCGCGAAACAAATGAGGTTCTTTAAAAAAAAAATATTTTTTGCAAGGATGTATGCGTTTGCAAAGGAATTCTTATATTACATATTAAAATTATCTATCTATTTGGAAAAAATCCGTAACTAATAAAGCAATATTTTATAATACACTAAGCTCTCATATGACGCTTCCTGCTATACCGCTGGTTTCTATAACGCGTTCGACTGTCCCTCCTATAGCGCTCTTTCCTTGAGCGTAGGTCGATACCATTGTGAATGAGGATCGTAACATTTTTTATTCAAATACTCTTGATTCGTTCTCTCCGGTATTTCTCTACATTGTGATATATTATTTACATTGCCTGAACTTGTCTTTGCGTGATTATATGTTACCAAATACGATTACTTTTTTTATGCGTTTATCTAATATTTGAAACAATTCATTTTATCGTGCAAAATGCTTAATCGATGCGGCACAGAGGTGTGAAACCAACCGAGTCATCCGAAGAGGGTCTTTTTTATATGGGAACATAGACCACATGCGTTCCAAGTCAAGATATAGATGAAATCTTGATACGATATGATTGATTATTCTAAAAATAAAAATTATTCGTGTTATGCTAAATAATTTAGTGCATATTTTTAATTTTCTACTAATCAATATGACGCGTAAATGACAAGCACACTCTACGATGTCCTACCGTAGACTGAATACACGCCCCCGACTACTGTGACCGCATAATTCTCGCGGCACGTGTCAACTAGTACGTTGCACTCGCACTTCGCACATCGTATCGGATGCGAGCTAGAAAAAACATCGAATCCGTGACAACAGATGCGATTATTTTTTTTGCTATTGCAGACAATAAAGGTGTATTTATTTTAAAGAATATTTATAATATTATTTCTTAATAGAAAATTAAAATATTTGGGGTCCCAAATATACATCGGCATGACTATGTTAAAGTAGCGAAAAATCATTTCGAGGATCAACGTCTTTCTACTTCTTTGTCCTAGTAGAATATATATATTTTTTATTCAACGGAAATAATACTGAATATTTGTCATATTATTACTATTTAATAGTTTTTAATCCTAAAATCCTTCCATCTAAAGGTGAGTAAATTATAATGGTCAGAATGAGTTCAAGACACGACATCTATGTTTTTTTAACTACGTTCTATATGTTAAGTTTTTAAATATAGAAACATCTGTGTATCCAGTAATCCGTGATTTTTTAGGTTGAAATTTTCATGCCGTGTAGAAAAATTGAGAAAAATTAAATTACGCAACAAACGTATTTTTTTCCATCATATCAATGTCTATCAACGTCATATTATCCATATCTTAGATAAAAGATTCTCTATTGACTTATTTTTTCGTTTTTAAAATTCAAGAGTTTTTTTTTCTTTACATATTTACTTAAATTATATGAAATAGATCTAGAGAGGCTGATTTGTTTAGTTAAGATCCATGACGAGTGAATAATTTTATCATATATATTTGTTTTTGAGAGAATTTGCTTTTGGATTAGTATTATAATAATCTTATAATATAGGTACGTGGCCTGGTTCTGCATAATCCCGATTTGCGAGACGGCGTTGCGCTCTAGGAAGCCGATGGCGGCGCTAATAAATAGCGGGTTTGAACGACAAAAAGCTTCCGTGGCTCGCTGTCGAAACATTAGTCCCGGGAGTGGAGCTCCGCACAGGTCCCGGACCCCCGATTTCCGGGAGCTCCGCGTCGCCAGCATTTTATATGGCGCGCTGACGAGTTTAGGAATAATGGCGCTGGCGCGTTAGGAAGTGGCGCACAATGGGCGCCGCGAGTTATGACTTGATGCGTCCGCTTGTCGCCGCCGCCTTGCAGACAGACGCGGCTTGAGGACCGCGGCGGAACCCGGCCCTGCTGCCGTCGGGACCACTGCGCCGATCGATACCAGGTTAATAAAAAAATATGGATGCCTGTGTTAAATTGCACAAACGTTACTAACGTTAAATAAAACTAAATTAAAAAATCGAAGTATGCCATGTCCCGAGACAAGAAATTTCCACCAAGCTTCTTACGATATGTAGAACTAACTAAGCTAAATCGTGATTAACCGATCCGTCACGGTGGCTCGAAACCAACCGCGTCGTCCGAAGGGGGTCTATTTTGTGTGAAAATAGACCCCAAACATTTCGACGAGTAACGATTTTGATGCAACCCTTTTTAAAAAAAATGCATTATACTGTAACGTCAGAGGAAAGTTAGAAAATCGGTTTGCTTGGTCTATGACAGTGCTTCCCAAATTATGAGCCGCGGCTCTCTGGGGGGTCGCAGGATTTCTCGCGGGGGCCGCGAAAATATTCAGTACAAAGTTACAAATATTCATTTATGAATATTTTTCCACATAGAATATTTAAGGAATGTATATATTTAAGTCTGTTAAATGATAACACATATAAAAACATATTTATATACACCGAGAAGATAATGTAAGCGCATGCGCTTTTTTGTCGGGAACTTTCAACATCAACAAAAGGAATAGATTAATCCATTTAAAAAAAATATTCAAGATAATGTGAAGATTCGTAATATCGACTTGAAATGGTTGGAATAAGAAAAAAATAAGGACAAATAAGAAAAAAATAAGAATTAATAAGAAAAAAATAAGAATTAATAATAATAAAATCAGAATAAATGTGAATAAATAAGAAAAAAATAATGACACATATGAATAAATTAGAAACAAGTTATTTAGCATTTTGTGCACGGAGTTTTACTGTATCATAGTGAAGTACGATGGCTATTTCGCGGAAAGGTTTTAAAACGATTTTTTTGGTATGATCGCCTGCTAAATCAATAATTATTATATTAATAATTGTAATAATTATTGGCAAATAATCTTAATAAAACTATAAAATATTTTTTTTGGGCGGGGGGCTGGAATTAATTCTTTCAGATTTAGGGGGCCGTGACATGAAAGTAATTGGGAAGCACTGGTCTATGACATATATATACAATAGAACAATTAGGCAATGAGCAATAAGAGCATGGGTGACGACATATTTATGAAAACATTAACCCGAATATGGTTCTAGAAGAATGTTTGCTATACTACGCATCAAAATTCAGTACTGTTTCATACAACAGGAGCAAGGCCCCATAGTTTGAGATCTATGAAGTACAGTCACCTAACCAACACGTGTCATAGATCAAGACGTAGGAAAGCATTGGTCCCTGACGAAGCCTATAGTTTATATATAGATGCCCCAGAGTTTTAGAGTCAGTTTTAAGACGGCCAACCATGTGAGAAGGCGACAGCCTCCCTGGATAGAAAGCAGCGCACTTTGTTAGTGTTACAATACTAAGAATAAAAATAGTTATTCATGATATGCTTCAAAATTCTCAGGCCATGCCGCCGGTAAATTGACCGCCAAATTGTCGCGGCACGTATCACTAGTATGCGTTTCACTCGCACTTCGTACAGGATGCGAGCGAGAAAAACATCGCGCCCGTGGAAACAGAAGCGAATATCGTTTTAGACAAATGCAAACAATGTTTGATATGTTAGATTTATATATAATACAAAAACTTGGGCTCCCAAATAGACCCCATCGACACGACTAGGTTATCTATATGAAACCCTAAATTCTTTTATTTATTTTAAAGATGCAGGGTTGGAAGTCTCTAAGAATGAAAATTATCCCCTGGCCAGTATGATATAGAATCCATAGAATTCCCTAAAAAAATAACATATCCAAGAAAAGTCAGCCCTCGTATAGCATCCCGAATATAGAAACACGCCCTAGATTTTTTAATTGTGTTTTGTAAATTGAATATAATCAATACGTACATTTTTATGTTCACATATTTTAAATGACTTGTTCTATTTTTAATTTGTTCACGCGCGTATGTTTTATTTTGTTCACCAAAGGGAACTGTGCTTAATTTCGCACGACAATGTATTACTTATCCACGAAATATGTAATTTGACCTTGAAAAATTAACGTTCTGTTGAAAACGGCGCTCTAGAAGGAAGCACTATAGGAGGGACTATCGCACATGCCTCTTTATAGCAGGGAGTGCTATAGGTGGGTTAACTTGTTAATCAGTTAAGCCAAGACACTATCTTCTTTGATTAAAGTAAATGAGGGGTCGGCATCCTTTTTTACTATCAGAAATGCGGGAGTTCAGCGGAAACCGATATGCATTACAACTACTTGAGATATCTCGTTATATTATATATGAAGTTATAAAGATAAAATATATATGTTTAGTAAAACGCGGTAATTAGATTTGTTGTAAATAATTAATTAATTAAAATATTAAAAAGCTTCGACGCACATATATATCTGACTAATAATGTACTCGCAATAAGTCATACCAATAACAAAAGTTTTACAAGGCGTTCTCTCATTCCATGTGAAACACACATACACATCCAAAATCAGTAATAATCGCTAGCACAGAGTGAATATTTATCTGTATTAGTATTGATAACATTTTTGATACAATTGATTTATTCGCCTTCTCACGCTAGTGTGCAAAAGCGTCACGTGTCCTTCTACCCCCACCACTGTGATCGCGTCGCTAAGAGCCGTGGTCAAGTCGCATTATCGTATATCGAACATTTATCACCTTTGGATTTGGACGTAACAATCGCGCGCTTAAATTTGTATGCAAAAACACATAAGAGCTATTAAGGCGGGTTTCGCTCGCACAAAAAGTAACTTTTAATTGCGGATACTAAACAGCAAGAAGTGGCCCCTTGATTTATGGTCCCTTTTTATTCCTTTGTTTGTTAGGGGGTATTAAATAATGTGGCTTCTTAAGCCAGCCGCTCTTGTTCTTCGAAAAGTGTTGTATGTAGTTACCTACAGGCTGCGGAGGGGATATAGCTCATGCATGCACGTACAATAATTATTACAAGGGATACGTCCAACTACTTAATGCACGGCTCTTTTGTCAAATCCTGTAAAACTTTGCACCGCACATTCAATTTTGCTCTGTATCGGTTCACAAGTAACAGGGATAGCCGAAAATGTATTTTTCATTTTACAATATATTGTTTTGTTATGTTAATTTTATTTTATAGCTGATTTAGAACAAATCAATTTCGTGCATTTTCATGAAAATTTATTTTCAATTTTGAATGAGATTTTACAAAAAAAATTTCATAGCCAACGTTAAAAATAAATTAAGTTATTAGCCCCTTCCACTCTGTCCATTTCTAGTCGAATCTATGTGTTACAATTATTATATATTTTTATTTACAAATTTATAAGAGATATTCATTGGGAAAATAAATATCAAACATCTACAGGGTTAGAACTGATATCCGATTAAAAAATACATTATTTTTTTAAAATTAAATAAAAAACATTGGTTTAAGTTGTTTGCTAAAAAATGTTCTTGGCCAATAAGGAGTAGAAATGGTTACATTTTTCAACTGAGAGCTGATTTATTGATAATTCATATTGACTGCAATTTGCCAAGAGTATGGAACAGAATTTTCTCGCTTATGATTCCACCTACAACGAGCTTAAAAATTCGAACGGGACCTGCAGATTTGTATTTCTTGCCATAAAGAAATGTATAAACATGTTGTTACACAAAAAAAACCCAAGTAAATAATAGACATTCTTATAATGAAATTCAACGACACAGAACAAAAAATATCATGAAATTTGTAAGTAATATTTTTTTCTTAATTAAAATACATATGTATGACAATATTTTATATAAATGATTAATTGGGGTTTGATTGTTACCCATTTGACGGGATTTTCTGTCACAATATTATTCGTTTTTTAAAAAAACTCATTTTTTTTAACTTAAGGAACTACGAACCAAACTAATTTTTATATGAAATCACTTTTTACAGGATTTTTAATATGATATTTGATATATATATACATAATAGATACATTCTTATGAAAGATAAGTTTGAGAACTTCGATAATTTCTTACCTAAAATAATGCACCCTTGGAAAAAAAAGGAACATAAATGTATCTATATGTGTATATGTATATCTGGTCACTAACGGATTTCTCGCCATAGAACCAGTATGCATTGGGAAGGAAAACCCTAATCTGTTACCCGATGAATGATGTAGTCTCGATACTTTCCTTCTTTCTAGGGAGTACCTCTCTTTGAAGAGGTTTTTGCCATTTATATAGCGCGAAAAGATTAATAATCACTTGCGACCTTTGACCTGTGTATTGTTTTAAGCAGATAAAGCATAGAGAAGAGGAAAGCGAATTCCCAGGCAAACCCCCTCCTACTTGCCTGGACACAGTCGTGAGGGTAAAATCCGATACCAACAGGGTAAAAGACACGTCCAATGCAAGCAATGGCCAAGAAAGGGAAAATCTTTATAAAAAATCGCATACCAAGTCGGTTTAGGCACAAAAAAGGAGTCCTCACTTCACGTGCGAGACTTTTCTTTGGTCTCAATTACCATTCGAGAGTCTGGTAAGGCTCATGCGCACAGCGAGTGAGTGTCTCGAGGCTGGCAAATCACATCAATGAAAATCCTGATCCTTTCATAGTTTTTATTTTATTTTTAAAGATACAGAGGCTGATGCATTATAACGGTGTTGTCTTTGATCAAAAATTGTTTCCACAGTTTCGGTTTTCCTCTAGGTTAAAAATTGCCGAGCATATAAAACACATGGAACCTTTATGATAGCCAACAATAAATAAAGCGTCCAATATGTCCTCTAATCTCAAAATACGTCAAGGACATGTATACCAATACAACTATATAGTAATATTAGTATGCGGGGTTGGTTAATTGGATCTCTCCGTAATACATAAATAAATAAATAAATAAAGGAATATAGCCCGAAAAATTAATAAATTCTCTTTTTTTTAAACGTCGGGCCAGTATATTAATATTGTTATTAGTAGAGTTGTAATTTATATTCAATAGTATAATTATTCCAAGATTGGCAATTTATGAGGTTGTATGAGTTTTGGCTCAATTTTTTTTTCGAAATTTATTAAATGACATGCTTTTATTTAATGAAAAGATTATTCTTAAAATATACGATGTATTATATAATATATTAAAATATTTGATGTATACTTTGTAACAGGTTTAATTTATTTACACGACTTAGATTTCAATAATTTCTGTTACATATTAATTTAATAGTAGTCTTTTGATATATTTTCATTGTTATCTATATATTATTATAATATATAATTTCGGTTATATTCAGTACATAATTTTGACAAGCTTTGTTTAACATTATGGAAAACGTTTTCTATTTATGTTATTAATATTCAGATTTTTTTTTATAATAATTTGATTACATATGAATGAATTTGGAAAAAATAACGGTACATTTTTCCGGTACGAGAGTACGTACATACATCCTCGATTTGGACCCGCAAAATTTTATTTGGCCCGACTACACGAGTCCGTTCAAACAAAACGACCGCCAACATTTCGCAGTATCGCCAACATGTGTACGAAAATTCACGAACATCGAAGGTGTGTTTTGTAATTTCGCGATGAACAAATGTGCTGAATGTCTCTGGGTCCACGCCGTTACAGCCAGCTCAGGAATTCCAATAGCGCCATTTGCTGAATTTATAGCCACACGTATTAGCGCTTCAGCAAACGGCTGAAAAAAGTTGACGATTCCAGAGCAGGGAGGCGGGATGGGGGGTGTAGCGACGAATTGCTGCACACGCGACAATGACTTTTAATTCTGCTTTATTATTTTTAATGTTCGGGGAGAGTGCGAGTAACTCTTCGGGGGCAGGTGAAGGGGACTTCATCGAGGCTATGGGTGGATACTCTCTCTCGTCATCAAGCCGTATGGGGGTGTAGATTTATTTTGCGCTATTAAAAACGTGGATAGTCGAATATGATGCAGGAATTTTCCGGGAGTGTTTCAGCGAGTGTCGAGCAGCACACCTCAGGAGCCAATGATTCAAGACTGTGACAGCGTTATCCGTAAGTCACGTCATTAAGCCCTATCGCTCTCGCAGACAAAACTGCAGTTGCAACTGCAGTGGGTAATATACTAGATGCAATCTTGGCCATATAATACGTTTGCACAATCGCGTCTGTGTACAAGGCGCGAGCGGAACGTGTATGGGGACCTCATTTTATCGCTTTCCTGTATCGCACTCCTTTCCAAACATCATCGATTAATAAATAATTAACAAACACAATTAATAACCACGTTAAATATAAAAAAATACAATCATTCTACAATACTCGACACTATAATAATCATTTTATGGATTAAAAAATATTATTTTCATTAAAAACCATGTCTTCAAATAAGACGTGATTTTTATGAATTGATTATGTAATTTTTTGAATATTTTCTGGATGTATTGATATTTGAAAATCCCTGTTAATATGTAGTTTAGTTGGTTGTTAGATAACGGGCGAGGTGCTCAGTTGGTAGTGTACTGAAAATCGCATTGAATATTTACAGTTAATTTGTAGCGCTAGCTCGCTACACTATAACACCACGACTATAGTTAACGAAAACTAATATATCAAATTTATTATTTACATAATCTGATGGAGATACCAACTATTATTTGGTTGAATTATATAATTTTAGTGTTAAATTAAAATTTGGCATTGCTCAACAATCATGTATTTGAATATAACAACTAAATTAATATCAACAATGTGATAAGTCAAACATTTATTATAATTTCATTTTATTTATGATGTAATTATTTGATTTCTATAAATATTTTTACTCAATGTCAAAATATTTAAAGTAAAATAAAATCGGTTCTCTTTAGACAAGGGGAAAACCTCAGAGATTAGTCCTAAAAATTGGACGTACTTGTAGGTTTAATTATTTAGATCAACTAATCAACAACAACTAATAATTATGGCGTTTGGAGAAAAAATACAATCAATTATTAATAAATTACCATTTCTGATTTAGACACCTCTAAATTATGCCCTCAAAAAAAAATCTTTTCATCATCTATGTCAGGGATGAGCGGCCCGTCACACTTTCTCGTGTGTCCCTTCAAAGATTTTACATTTTGACTTTTAAAAATTCCTAATGTCCTGCAGCCTTATTGTACCCTAAGCGTAATCATAATCTTTTTCCTCATATATCTTTCGCCATTGTTTTTATATTAATGTGTGTTTTATAAGAGATAATTTGAGTTCATCATAAGTGTTTATTATGGTTAGCTTCTTACTTTCGGCCCTCACAACAATTTTAAATTTGTAGCTGGACGGTTATAAAAAAAGGTTGCTCATCCCTGATCTATGTCATCAAATATTTAAAAAAAAATTCGTTGATATACGTATATTGTTATACCAATTGAAAATTTAACTTTCGAAAATGTTTGTGAAATAAATTGTTGAAGGAATAAAATAATTCTCCTTAAGTTCTTGCGGAAAAAATGGGATAAGAAGTAGTTACTAGAGAAGATGATGAACTACCAATAGAAGATAGATATGAAAAGACAATTAATATTTGTTTTGGTATTGGTGGAGATGAACTTAATGACCTGGATATTCAAAATATCAAAGAAATATTCAAGAACTGTGCTTTTCACGAAGAAGAACTAGTTCAGTGAATGTACGATCTATGATTAATGATTAATTCACATTAAAAACAATAAATGAAGGATTGTGTTAGCTGAAACATTTTTTTTATTGAAAATTTTCAAATAATAGAAATAAATTTAGAAATCCAAGAGGGAATTATAATAGTGCAAGATTCATTTTCTGCTTTAACAGGAAAAAATTTCTTTCATCAAATTTGTATTTTACAACATTCGCTTATTACGTAGTTTTTAAATATTAAATCAATAAATCAAGAGTCTACCAATATTAAAAAGTTAGAATGGATCTCGAAAACGAGTCAGATAAATACGACTGTAAGGAACGATCCATTATATCTAAATATTTTAAATAAATAAGTAAACGTATATTAATGTTATAAAAGATCTAAGTATATGTTTAAATTCTCTTTTTTTTCAAAAGGTCATTTTCTGTTATATTCGTGTTATATGAAAACCGTAAAAAAACTAAGATGAATAAAATGTAATCATTCCTTTAATTAAATGGATATTATTTAATTCTTAAGACTTCTATTGCTTTTAAATAAATAAAATAATGTTTATATATTATTTGTTTATTATCTTATTAAAGGGATCCGAAACCTTTGTAGGCCTTGTGGTGTGTTTAATAATTGAACAGTGTGTTTTTTTTAATTTCCTTGAAATGATTAATGTTTATATAAATCTTATAAAATGACAGATACAGTATATCGACTATATTATGTATTAAAAAATAAATAAAAGACTTAATTCTATTCTTAATGTTACTTTTTACCGTGAAGACAAATTTAAATCGGTAAAAAAATATTTGATTCTAGAACTCGTGGTGGAAAATACTATGTATTGTACATAACAAAAGTATGATAAATAGTGAGGTTAGACATTCGTTTTATAATTTAAAAATAATTACGTTTCAAAACCATATCCAGCATAACATTTTAACATTTAAGTTTACACATCTTCAATAATAATAAATATTTGAATTTGTATTTGCCATTCAAGAATAGATTTTATTATTAAAAAAAATGTAGGATTTCTTTTAACTTGTTTCTCTACATTTGCATAGTTCGGTACAAAAGCTCTGAAGGTTTAAGTTATATTCGATCGGATGCTTTGTAACGAAGAAAATGACAATATATTAAAGCTGGAAAGCAATCTTGTTGTATCTCGAAAAACTACGATACGGTAAATAGGAAACTATGTTTAATTTTTCATGTTTTTTTTTACACAAAAGATATCAACTACGGTTCTACTTCTCTTAGTTTAGGAATTATTTACATTTTAAATTATTTTTAGCTCTGTAAAGTTTCATTTTTCGATATACAGGACGATTGCTTTCCAGTGTCGACACGTAAAATTCACGTAAATTAGGATTACAAATCTTATATATTTTTGTTAAATGTTAGATAACATCCATATATTACATATTAATTATTTTGGTATTATATTTTACATATTATTAAAATATAAAATCATTTCTTATTTTTTTAAATATTTTATTAGGGTTTATATAAAAAATATATACATGTGGTTATTATGAAATATGCGTTAAGGATTGTCTGAAGTATTTGTTATATTAAAGAATATATCAATATTGTAACGACTTATAAATGAAATAATGAATATATTCGTTGGATTGTTATTAAAATGATATTTTTCCGTTGCTGTTAAAACGATAAAATTTACAATTGTCCATTTGCATTTCCTCAGCACACAATCAAATATCATTTATCCACAATGGGGTTGCAAGGGGTTAAAAAAATTGTTCACAAAGGGATAATTTCGCATTTAAAAAAAGCATATTTTAATGTAACACGCGTGGCAATATTACCGAATACCCTCAAAAATGTATACAAATATGCGAATTTAAATTACAAATACCCCTTTTTCCTTCTGGTCCGCAGATATAATTTCTATATAAATATGCACATGTTAAAGTACGAAATATAATAAAAAAAAAACAATAAAATGAAGATAACGGCTGTGTGCTAATAAATTATGAAATATAAAGTTGAAAAAAATTGTCCCGCGTACTAATTAATTTATGGTATCAAGTTATGCCCGCTTGGTTAATTTTAACTCGAAAATATTATTATATATATATAATGGGTCAGGGTAGCCCTTACATTTTTCCTTTTTATATTTTAGCACATTTTTTCTCATTCTAATAATTTATACGCGCAAATTGTATAAGTCATAAAATAATAATAAATTTTAATACAGTCTCAAGATTGTATCTAATATTTTTTTAGCAATTTTTTAATCAAACATAGTAGGTGTGCATGTCTGCCGGCGTATGTATATAAAATTCATGAAATATATAGTGGAAATATGCATTTTTATAGAGTAAAAATGGAGTAATGAACGTAGAGAGAGAGAGTGGTTCTGGCCAGATGAACGTGGAGATGTATTAAAAAAGAAGTGTTACGGGCGCAGTTCCATTTGCCAGGTTAATTAGTATTTATTAGTTTGTTTACGACTTTACCTGTAATAATTTTATTTCTTCTACCGGCGCTGAAGACAATATAAAACACATAAAATTAAATTGTATGAAAAAAAATTGCGCGCGAAAATGCGGCACAATGTAATAGTGCGACAATGATAATTGCCGAAAAAAATAATTTGCATGTCGACGATCTTAGATAAAGAAGACGTGCATTTTTATATTCGAACTGTAGTTGTAAATAAATTTATTTTTAAAGAATTAAGCCTCGCGTCCATATGGGGACAGGTTAGCTCGTGTTCCTAAATGTCGTAATTCAAAGAGATAATATAATCCCGAAAACCCCGTTGTGTACACACATACATACATACACAGATGCCGGGGGAAAAAAACACACGGAACGAGAAGAAAACAAATTCCGCATATTTATAATTAGTAATATTTGTGTAGGAGGCCGTAGAAAGGGTTCAACTTTTATTTTAATATGCAAATTATTCATTATTATTAAAAGTCCCGGATAGGGGAGATTTAGGGGGACCAGTGCGCGGGGGAGGGGGGCAGGTCGGTTATTCTAAATTTTAAAATACACCTCGGTTCGAAGGGCGGGTGGGCGAGGATCTGCCCCCCACCCCCATTCGGAGCCCACATCCTTTCCACAAACTAAATGCTACATTTAAAATACATTCCCGGTACCACCCCGCGTTCCCGGGAAGGTGGGAAGGCGACTCTATCTTTTGTGATGATATTTTAAATCTAGCGTAGATAATATTTTCTCATTTTAGGCTTTTGTTTCATTTTTGAGCTGATATTTTAGGGGTTTCAACGCGATCGCATATTTAAATTTATAATTTATTTATTATTAAATAATAAAAATACTGATAATTATATTATTGACGTAATATAAACAATTAAATTGAATAAAAACACTAATTTTATATAGAATTTAATAAGAAACACAATTAGTATTATAATTTTTTTTGAGGTTTTATTAATTATTTTTTTAAATTTATTTTTGTGATGACCCTATCAGGGACATGGCTTTTAAAAGCCACAGAGAATTTCACCTCGAAGATAATGCATTGTATTTAATTGTCCCGGCGGTCGCAGAAAGGGTTGTCCGGGTTGGGATCTGTGCTAATAAATTATTTTTTATTCGCCTGCCATCTCACGGCGAGTAGAGGAACCGGGAGGGGAAAGGAAGCTGGACCCCAGCTTTACAAACGTATCCACTTAATGAACGTGAAGGGGTCTGAAGATTATATATTTTTATTACGCCTAATTATTTATTATTGCGTACGGACATTAGTCCCCGAAATAAATATGTGGGAAACAAAGGTCCACCCTGCTTTTTTCCATTTTTAAACGTGCGCATATTCAGAGGGTTCGAATTAAGACATTATAAATGGAAAAGCCCACCTCTAAATACATATGTATAAATTAATATTTATTATTATTGCGAAATGTAAAAAAATATTAATTTAAAATAAAATATTTACATTTTAAATGATTATATTGCCAAAATTTTTATTTAAATCAAATGTTTTGAATAATAAAAATATATCATATTATTAACAAATGAAAAATAATATAATATACAATAGATTATTAATATATCATTATTTTATCTTTGTAATAAATGTAAATTTACAAAAAATATGATATTTCTTCTATAATATGATTTCAGGTAATAATATGGATGAAAATATGTATCAAAATTCACTATTTTTACCGATTAGTCGGTAGCTAACCATAGTATTACTGTAATACAGCCAGTGCCATTACATTTCGCGTGTTTGAGGTTATTGTTTTCATTTTATCCTTATAACTTTTTTTTGCTACGCTGATTTTAAGGTAAAATTTCTCTTGCGCTATTGACTGTATTTAAATTAAACTTTGTTTATAATATGCAATATAAATTTTACTGTTTAAACGAATTGTTATAAATATTTTTTCGACATGAGTGTTCATTATTTATTGGTTATAAAATAGTTTAATCTAATGTAATGGTGTTATATAAAAATATATCGTAGTAAAAATAGGAATATGAAAAACATAAAACCTATAAAAAAATCTAGTGGGATTTCAGGAGATTAAAAAATTAAAAAATCTGACATTAACATGCTATAATTTATTATGCACCTTTTATTTTGAATGTTTTCATGTATTAAAAGCTTTTTTTAAATATAACTTGACTTAATTTTCCTAAGCAATATAAGTTCTTATATTTTTATGTTTATATTAGTAGGCAGTTGGTGAATTGCATTTTGAGAGACTAAAGATTGATTTTTAGAAGCAAAATTTAAAATATTTTGAAGTGATCATGGGCCAGAGATATATTAATTTATTAAAAAAAATAAGAATTAGAAGGACGTAAACATATTATGAGTGATAGTTGTATGAAGGGTAGGATTTTATATATGTTTTTAACAAAATGCTTTTTAAATCATCATGCCTTAATTGGAAATGCAAAATATATATAAAATTCATTTTAGTGCCGAAGAATATATTAAAAATATGTATATATTCACTAAAAATATTAATCTAAATGATTATTAATAATTTCAATAATAACCATTTATTTTTCTGGGAAGAAAGAAAACAAATTTCCAATTTAAATATTTCAGTACTTATTATAGATAGGTTTAAAAAAATATTATTTTTGAAGTGAACGAAGTTAAAGTAAAATCGTTTACATTTGCTACACTATAAAATGAAGATAAAATCGAAAAAAATATTAGAATTAATTCCCAATCTACATAAAACTTCAAAAATGAATCCTCTATATCAGGGGTGAGCAACCTTTTTTTACAACGGGCCATTTACAAATTAAAAAATGTTTGCACTTGAATACTTGCAATAAAGAAAATTATAATACAAAAAAAAAAATAAAAGAACTCCGAGTATCTAAAAAAAAAAAAAAACAACAACAGCAGAAAATATAAAATTGCAGAAATGCTATAATAAAAAAAACGTGAAAGGATATAAGGAAAAAGTTTATTTATTGGGAAATTTGGCATTGCTTCTTTGCCATCAATTGGTCTATATTTGCTGATATAGACGACACAGCAACTCGTACGCAGCTTTCTAAACGTACATCATTTAAACTCGATCGATGATCGCTTTTAATTATTTTCATTGCGGAAAATAATTGTTCGCAAACATAAGTACTTCCAAAAAGTGTCATTGTTTGCGTAATGCAGCAATCATTGGGGATTTTCTAAATTCATGAATTTAGATAGAAATTATCAATATGTCCCGGCATTGTAAAATTTATTTCTTAAGTCCGTGTCGTTTTGTAAATCTATTAATTCCATTTGTAACTCATCTGGAACTGTTTCCACTTCTATATTAAATGGTGAAGAAAATATATTAAAACTAAGAGCGGTTTTTTCTGATCTTAATATTTTAAATCGCGACTAAAATTCCGTTATTAATTTTTCTAAATGCTGAGCATATTTTTGGGTTTCTCAAGAATTTTCTTGTCTTAGATGTGTAAAATGTGACATGTTGTTTGATAACAGATTGTTCCAATTTTTTAGTTTTTTTCCAAAAGCATTAATTTTATTAAACATGTTATGAATAAACTGGCCTTTTCCCTGAAGTTCCACGTTTAAGACATTAAAATGCTTGGTTATATCGACGAGAAAGGCAAAATCACACATCTATTCTTTATCTTCAAATTGGGAAAATGGATATTCCTTCATTTCCACAAACAATTGAATATCATTTTTTAAATCATATACCCTTTTAAGCATAGCATCTCTATTAAACCAACGAATTTCTGTGTTGTATATTACATACATCCCCTTATTCACTTCTCAAATCATTTAAAAATTCTTTAAATTGGCGGTGATTTAACACTCGAGATTTATGGAAATTAACAAGTTTTATTACAGGCATGGTGACAACGTAACGCGTGAAACTAAATCACATAAATAAAGCACGATATCATTGCCTATCAATGATTTTAGCATCATTTTCAAAAATTGGTAAAAAATTAACAAGCCTAAGGTACAATTAGGTTGCGGGACACTAGAATTTTTAAAAGTCAAAATGGATTTCACGAGAAAGCGTGGCGGGCCGCACAAAAGAGACTCGCGGGCCGCATGCGGCCCGCGGGCCGCGGGTTGCTCACCCCTGCTCTATATCTCAAACCTTTTGATATAGAGGATTTGTCTAAAAAAGTCAAAAGAATAAATATTATAAATAATCGTTGTCCTTTATTGTCGGCAATTGCGAAAAGAAAATAATAACTTAACTTTTTGTATTTATCTAAAACAATATTCACTGCTGTTGCCAAGTGGCAAGCGATGTTTTTTCTCGCTCGCATCTGGGACAATGTGCTGAGTACGAGACTTCGCCGAGAGCGTTGTCGTTTACGCGTCGTATTGATTAGTTAAAAAATCCAAAATATCGACCAAATTATGAAGCATATTATTTTATCACTAATTTTATTCTATGAATATTTCATTAGTTTTTAAAAATGTCAAGATCTTGATAAAGAATTTATCAATACTTGGGCTAACTGAGAGACCCCCTTCGGACGACACGGTTGTTTTCGAGCCGCCGTGACGGATGGGTTAAAAAAATCATTCCTCTAATAGCGCCGAGATGGGGTTACCACGCTATAGAAACTCTTCATATAGAAAACTAAGGGCATACAGAATATGTGATTAGAAATCTTAATTGTATTTTGAAATTAAACGAAATCTATAAATTTTTCATTTATATATTTTAAAAAACCTTGTTCTGATTTTAGTGTATTCGAAATATGTAATTTGGTCATGAAAACTTAACGTTTTGCAGAAAACGGCGCTCTAGGAGGGTGTACTATAGGAGGGAATGTCGTAGACGCTATAGAAAACGTCTTTTTAGCAGGGAGCAATATAGGTTGACTGTACAAATAAATATGAATATGCATAAAAATTATTTTAATTCATTAAAATTTATGAATGATCTTAGTAGTAATGTATAAATCTAACAATATCTGTATATTGACATTGATAAAATATGATAATAAAAAAAACAACTGGCATATTCTAAATATTTGCCAGACAGCTACTCTAGGTTCGTGTTTGTTTGTCCAGCTTTGTGTCAGCTCCCAGATATCGGGAGAGTGCTGGTATTGCCACATCCGCAAACACGGCCATACCAATATAACAAGTTGTTCGGTAAGAGTTACGAGAGGGTCCCCGGCCCCCGGATAAGGAGGTGACGGCATCGGAGGGAAGGAGGGATGGAGGATCAGGGGCGGAGGGCCACTTGACGGGGCCCCCCGGCCAAGTGGTCAATAGAATTTGTGTAGTGTGAAATTCGGGTGGAATTAATGAGGTGGGACAGTGCGGCCGGGATGGACGACGGGAACGGGGCATGTCCCACTTAAGACGTGACCTTTTTATATTTGCACAGGGGGACGAAGCGACCGCAGCAACAAATAAACGATCAACATTTCGCATGTCCGCCGCCCGAATCGATCTAATTAAATCGTCTTCAATATCTGCATGTGGAATTTCGATTGTTGTGTTATGGGGGTGTGGTCACCCTATATGCGGGGTAGTTAAGTTTCCGGACTTTGGCACACAACAAACTAACATTAGGACATGGCTACATCTATTAATACTAGTTTTGGCATCGCCCGAACACAAATGCGGCGACCTTTTCTGATACCTTTCGGGTCACTTTAGATGTGTACAGTAGGCGAAATAGGGAATTATAGAAAATTATATACGGAATAAAAAATATATAGATAAACCACGAAGATAATATCGGCAATAATCATTATAATTATTTATTAACGATATTTATATATGGAATATAATTTAATTCATATTTTTCGGGGATGAACGATGTTGAAAATTATTTAATGTGTGTGTGTTATTAGGATAATTTAATGAAAATCCAATCGCTTCCGTCTGTGAAGGCCGCCATTGACCGACGTGTATTATGTGAAGCATGAAAGATAAAAGGGGACGTTCGGGGAAAATGGTCAGTCGCAATTAAAGACGACAAACGATAGTTGATTCGAGCATACCACCCCCCACACGCCTCCACTACACATGTCCACTAACAAACCGGCCGCAAATGATCATTGCACTGCTGCCCCCGCCAATTTATTGGCCGGCCTCCGTACACGTTGCGTTTTTAGTAAAAACTAACTTGAGTCTGACGAGGCGGTGGTTGTGGGTGGGGCTGTGTATGGCTGCCGTGCGTCATTTTCAGGTGGTTCCATGTTATTTTGCATAATTTAAATCTATATTGTTTGTTTGCACGACGTCTTTTGTGCGACGCTCGGTGCAGAGCTGAGCGTCACTTATGAGACGTGAGAACACAGGGCTCGAATGCCGTTTGTGCCGAACCACTCTGTCTTGGGTACCGGAGCGACATTAGCACTGCAAAATATTCTTATAGCCTTGTGCGGATATGAAGAGGGTGTGTTGGGTCGTTACGCCTCGGAAATAAGTTATTTTTATTACATGAAATATTATTTTATTCAATATAACAATGAGATCAATTGAAAATCCATTTTTTTCGTACGAACATGATGTGATCCTATTTGAAAAAGTTCAGCTTTTATTCATAATCTAAATAAAAATGATCATTTGATATTAAATGATAAATTAGTTTATTATTTATGACTCGATATTTTGAAAATTAGGTGGAAATTATTTTAGTTGACTTAAATTAACACATTGCTCGCGGTCAAACATGATCATTCACCGAAATTTGGTGAAACGTTACAAAACAAATCATAACTCTTTTAGTAATCAAAATATTGAGCCGAAAATTGAACTAAGTAAACGTCAACATTTACTAGATAGTTATTGCAATAAAGATAATTAATATCTTATAGCAGGGATCACCAAACTTATTGGAAACGGGCCGAATTATGATTTTTACAAACCATGGTTTGCACATGGTTTTTTGAATATTTATATATTAATAGAAGGGTTGTGTGTAAAATTTTAAGGTCATCAGCCGTTGGTTCAGTATTTTAGGCTATAATTTGTTTTATCCACAACAGCTGTTTTTATAGCTCTAAATGTAAAAGAACGTCATGAATTAAAGTGAACAATTACGATATCAGTAAGATATTCATCAAAAATGAAACTAGGTATCCTAAGCAGTTTATGAAAAAAATAAAAGGTTGTGGAATAAAAGGACAATGAGTTAACTTGATTGGCACAACTATTAATGATTTTTTTGAAATCAATCTAATGCTCTGCAAAATGAATCATTACTTATGTAATTTTCTTCTAAATCCATTATAAGATTAGAATTTTATATTTTTGAGTATCATTTGAATAATTTCAAAAAGTAGACTAAAAGATTTCAGTGTCATCTTAGATTTATTATATTTTTTTTAACTTTTTTTAGATCTGACTTGAGGTTTAATTGTGTTTCTATATGCAAATAAATGTATTTTCGGTTAAAATGTATTTGTTTATTTATTGCTACTTGATAGCAAAATTATTTCCATGAAATAAAATTTTCTTAACAACCTCATCATTGCTCAAAATTACATAATATTTTAAATCCTTTATGGAAACTTCACTGGCTTTGTATTAAGGCGTTTATCTACTTAATAAAAAAAAACGCATTCGAGAAACCTACCTTTTGGCTTTATCGGACATCCCCCAACCGCGTTAGTCCATTTTATCGAGGTTTTACTGTAATGTGATAGGATTGCTAGGATAAAGAGCAAATTGCCACTTGATTCAATAACAATAACAAAGACGTTGTTTGATGTCTAGTTTAGAATATAATAGTAGATTTGTTGAAACTGCTGAAAAACTTTAATATTTAAACAGTCACATAATGGACAATAATAAAGAAGCACAAACAGCTCTAGATTTTACGAATAAAGAATTTAAAAGCTTAAAGCTTAGCTTCAAATTTGTAAAAAAATTGTAGGCCTTGTTCTTTTTCATATGACTAGTCCATTCGGATATAGGCGATCTATTTTTTATGTATTTTCTCTATAAATGTGTGTAATTTTAGCATGCTGGAATAATTCCGGATGGCCCATCCTAGTTCAATTGCGAATATCTCAACCTTAACTTAACTTTTCCTTTTCGAAGTGGCCAGACGCTCGAGATCCTTGTAAAGAATTTACTATTCTATACTAAGAAGAATTGCTGTTATTTCTTTAATTTCTAGAGAAATTTATATAATTATGTCTGGTACGCGAATAAATTTCGAATTCGAATTCACTAACAAAACTCATGAATTCCAGATATTCCCTTGAAACGAATAAACAGATTATAATCATCATAGGCACTACAGCTCTATTGTAGATTTCTGACTTCATCTAACATCTTCCTCCATTTATCCGGTCTGGCGCTACGTCGCTCTATCTTCCGGTATGTTTCAATGATTCAGTGTCCCTATGAACACAGTCCTACCACCTCAGCCTTGGTCTTTCTTTTCTCCAGGAACAAGAAGGCTTGTTAATCATAAGCCTTTTCGGTGGCTGGCCGTACCGAATTCTTGACTCGTGACCGGGGTCTGTCCACTCTGACGATATCTGTGACCGGTATATTTTTGTAGAGTAGGTACAGCTCTTCATTGCTTCGGACACTCCCCATCACTCCCTGTCATCAAATACGGTCCAAATATCCGTTTCGAAATCATTTTCTTCAGGATTTCAAGCTGTCGCTCATTTTGCTTTGTCAGAGCCCAATATTCTGAATCGTATGTTAAGATCTGGCCTGATGAGGGTCATGTAGAGCTTGACTTTGGTCTTCTTTGAGAGGAATCTCGATCGTAGATGTTGTTGAAATCCAACGTAGCACCGGTTTGCCAGCATTGTTCTTCTACGTACTTTCAAATTGATTTCATTGGTATTGTTATTACAATTATATCTCGGCTCATTTATTAATGAGCCGAGATATGTGAGTTCCTAGACGGCCTCGAAGGTGTACTTTTCGACTCTTAGATGTCGAATAAACACATTCCTATTCTAATATTATTTACAAAAAAATTTCAGCACGCGTAGCTAGCATGTGCAGTGAATCAGTAGTTGTCACATCGGCGTGACCATAGCGATTTAAGGGTTAATCTTATTTTTCAGGCATGGTTCTACTTAAAATACATTATATTTGGTAAAGAAATCACCGCAAGATATTTTATTTATTTAAATATGTATTAAAAATATTGTTACCGTGAAAATAACCGTCGTTGATTTTGCACACAGACAAGACGTCTTGTTATTTATTATTTTGCATGTGTCCCTAATTCCAGAGCACTGACAATCCCGTGCATTATTTGAGTAAACACGTGTAAAGAGCACTTGTTACATTACCTGAGCAGTCAGCCACTTTGAGAATCTGGAATTACTTGACGTGCTCGGCGTCGGAATTAGGAACACCGAAAACAAGCAACTCAGAATAACGTTTGTTTGAATAAGAAATAAAAATATGCATTAACACTTCCATACGTGTGATATACGGTGCAGTTTAGCGTTGGCAGCTATTATGATACAAAATTAATAACCCAACATGGATTTAACCCTATGGATGGGTTAATTAGTGCAACCTGTGTAACCCTTTCCGGTCTCCACCCCCTGCAGTGGAAGGAGCCTCGCCCGTAAACGGTCCCCACCACCTGTTCGATGAAACGGGGGGATGACGATCGCAGACGGGCGGTGCGAAATCGCAACGGGATAAAAAAAAAATACGTATGTGTGTCAGTGATTACGCAAATTTGTAAAATTCGGAAATTGTCGCAAATTCGCGCCTGTGCTAATCCAATAACCCGCCGCGGGGGGAGGGCCAAATCCAATTAATCACCGGATCGTAATTGGCGGGACCTGTTTTGATTGGGTCTTGACAAAACATTGGAAGGACCCGCGGGCAGACCCAGTCACCTTGTTAGCGACCCATCAATATTCAGCCCTCCCCCTCTCGCACTGTTATTTCACATGTTTACCTACGTCACACATTTCCCAGCAGCCATCGGTTAATCCCAAATATTAATATTTCACATTATTAATGTTCGCCAAATTTGATGGGGGCATACGTTTACTAATCAGTTATTAGATTATGTACGACGTATTTTCGCATTTTATTACATGTCGTCGTTTCTTCGTTTGGTAATTTGGCAGATTATTTTATTTACAAAAATACTTCAGTCAAGTCGCTCTTACTTTTGCGGATACTCGTCTTCCTTTGAATCTTGCCCTGAATTATGTAACGTTAAAGTCGATATTAATATGTTTCGAAATCGGCATTACATGACCGAATACTTATTTTTAAAAGCACTCGATCGAATTTTCTGAGAGCATCTCTGCACATAAAGAGTACATAATATATGATTAATCGTATTCATGGGATTTGTGACTGCAATCGTGTCCATGTTTTTTTATTCGGGTTAACCACGTTATTTTATTTTTAATAATAATATATTGACGCAGAAAACCAATCTCGCCGTATTTGAAAAATGAAATTTCACAGAGCAAAAAAAAACGAAAATTCGAACGTCGTATTTACCGTATTGTAATTTTTAAAGATACAGCAGGATTGCTTTCCAGCATCGATATGATCCTAGTTTTCACCTTGATTGCAGCTAATGAACGTGTATTTTAAAATCTATTAATAAATTCTGATTCCAACCTAAAAATATGATTTAAATTAAATTATATTAATGAAAATATTTTAGGATTCAAAATTTATCTCATTATTTGATAGATTATTGATTTTCTTAGATTATATGAAATTAAAAAAGGTCCAAATCTTACACCCATTATAGTTTTTTTTATGATTTTCGACGATATACAAGATTGTAAATTTTATTTTCATGCAAAGTGTTTTTATCGCTTCAGAGCTCTCTTTTAGTAAAACAGAACATGTACCTGAAAATAATGAGTTTTGAAAGTTTTACGATTTTTTTTAGAAATATATGCATATTTTGTATATTCTTCTTATTCTTATATATAAAAATTTAATAGGATTACTGCATTATATAAATAAAGTTAACCCTTTCCAGTCTGTTCACTCCTATTAGTCGAATCTATGAGTTACTCTCGTTATATTTTTTTTACAAATTTATTAAAAGAGATATTCATTAGGAAATGAATAAAAAGTATATATAGGGTTTAATCTGATATCCGATTCAATAAAAGACCACGGAAAGTAATACATCTATATTTTTTATAGCGATTATTGCACCAATTACGATTGATATACATAAGTATGATTTAACATAAGCTTCATATTTTGTATTACAATTACATAAATGCCTTCTTGTGAATCTTATTATATCTAAAAATAATAAAGAGAGAACATAGTTATTACACATTTTATTATTTATGGTTTATCTGTCGTGTTACTTACTTGATTATTATTTAAATTAATTTTATTTAACAACCGTTAATTTAAGTATATTAGTCATGTAATTAACTCAACTCAAATTATTTATAAGGATATGGCTCGAAGTCACATCATTTTTTAAATAATACTATGATTTAATTAATTATTATTTAATATTTGAATTCATTCCTTCATTAATAAAATAACCAATATACGCTCTTCAACTACAACTCTTTTTTCACATTTTCATCACAACTGTTAAAAAAATAAATCACAACTGTTTTTATTGATTTTACCCATTTTGAATATCGCGAGTTTTGGTTATGTCACAACTAAAAAGTTAAACGATATGGTGAAATTTATCAATTAAGTTGCTTTAATACACGATGGCTTCCAATTTGCCAAGAGTATGGAACAAGATTTTCTTACTTATAATCCTAACCTAGACGGCCTTTAGAATCCCTACAGGACTTATAGATTTGTATGTCTGGATATCAAGAAATGTATAAAAAAATTGAAAACAAAAAACAGAGAAGTGGATAACAGATTAATTATATTAAGAAATTCAACACAGTACAGCAATAAAAAAACAAAATGGTTTATTATATCCTAACATATTGGTATTATGAATTATTATGTATTAAATTATATTATTATATTATGTACTATAGTACAGTAAACCCCCCTATAACGTCGGGATAGGTTCCACGTAATAGGGG
>JAGXCT010036950.1:0-107923 GCA_022495035.1 Philopotamus ludificatus | reverse complement strand
AAGATGTACGTCCAATGCCAGTAATGGCCAAGAGAGGGAAACTCTTTACAAAAAATATTTATTTTTCTTTGAAAAGGGGCTTCTCAGGGGGCCCCTGAATATTTCTAAGGCCCCGATGCCTTACTTCATTTTGCATTAAGGTAGCTATGCCCCCCAATCCATAGAATCATGATCTACGGAATCAGTACATATGGTTTAAAATTTACCGTTAGGCAAAAAATGTTTTGAGAGCTGAACTTTGGGGCCCCAGGCGTGCGCCTTATGCCCCTAAGGGAAAATCCGCCACTGGTCACGACTCGCCATTCGAAACGATATCAAAATCAAAATACACATCAGTCAATTGGTTTAGTAGTGTTGGTTATTTACATCCATTATGAAGGTCACATATACATAATAACTACGTGGAGGCCGACGGTATCGTTGCAAAAAATGAATGCAACGAATGTCGCCGCCCTCCGATAATAACATGACACGTTAAATTAAAACACACAATCGTTTACGCCTTATATCATTCCGAAACCTTCGCTGCCTTCGTTGATGGCCCAGAGCAGTGCGTTTACAAATTGTTCGTAGCAATCGTAATCCGGTAAACACAGTTGATTGAAGCACGTGTGGGCCGTGGGGAGCGCACCGAACGTGGGCGCGGCCGTCAATTGGAATCGCGGACTCAACTCCTGAAATTATTACATCGTTAGACCATACGATTGACAATCGTTGAGATAACAAGACGACGCACCTGAAAACCGCCCGGAGGCAGCTGAGAGCATCCCGTCGTGAATTGTAACAATCTCGCTCTCTCTTCAGTGGAAAAGTTTGTTACGGCGGCCCAAAACCACGCCAAGACCCGTTCGAACTCCCTGCCGCTGCCGTTGACCAGGGCGTGAGCTCGCCAATCCGATACGGAAACTTCGCCCGTACCGCAAACTAGGAGCTACAAATAAATAATTTAATATACGTACATTAATAATACATATATATAAAATATGCATATCTACCTCCAACTCGTTTTCATCGAATATGCTCAGTAAATTATCGGGAATCAATTGGTTTAGGCCTCGTAAAAATGAATCCACCTCTTCTTTGCATCTCGTCGCCAGTTTGTATTGAGCTAAAGCGTCTAAATATCTATGTTTCGTACTGTTACAGACCTGAAAATAAAAATATTATCTACGATGAAACCTTGTCAAGCTACAACAGTTGTCTCTATATATATCGCCGAAAGATAAACAGGTTAGAGATCGGTGCTACATAATGAAATAAAACGGCAAAACCCGTCTTAATTAGTAAATAAAATCGTAAATATTTACATTAGATTTTAAATGAACGTAATTTATTAATAAACTTTAAAAAGCGAAATTCATTTAACCCAAAAATTAGGTTGAACGGCTATGGTCATCCCGGTGTGACAACTGCAAATCGATCTCCTACGCTAGTGACATGCACCAGATGCTTTATATAAAAGTTATTTGTATAGGAATGTGTTCATTCGATTCATGAGAATATTTAGAACCCATAATTTTTTTATTATTGCACGAGACATAATTATGTAAATACACGTACACGTAGCACCGCGGAGTTTGGAAACGGATCTTCAAGGAGATAACATTACATGCCATCTCAATTCTGCCACTGATCACGGGTCTAACAATTCTTTGCTTATAACGATAGTTTTGGTTTATTTAATATTAATTGTTAAATCTTATCTCAGACAACTTCGTTAATACGATTCAGCAATGTTTAGAGTTCTTTCTCATTTAGTGGTTAGTTTGAAATATCTCGAGTATTTTGACCCGACTGATACATCATATGTGGTAGTTTCAGTATTTCGGCAACCAAAGATCGATAGGTGTCTCGGACAATAAAAAAAGGACACTCTTATTGTAAAAGGAAGATCATTATTATAAGAAAAAAATACATAAAAATGATACAATGGCGAATTAAACGTAGAATTATTTTAGATGATATTTAATCCTCGCATTTTAATCGAAAATTATTTATTTTATTCCATTTTACTGTAATTAAGAGTAGCGACATCTCCATTTACACTTCTAAATAAAATAAATATAAAAAATATAAAGTTAAACAAGTTTTTATTGAATTATTACCTTGATATGACTACCGTTAGGTATAAGATCGATACTACAAGATAATCGTCCCACTTTATCGTATTCTTCCTCAACAAAATACAGTTCGGCGGCACAAGGTTGTTGATCCAAATCGTTATCTAAAATATATTTAACTTTGGACAAATAGAGTTCAGGGTCGTCTTGTTCAAAGTACTGTAAACATAAAATATGATTAGGATCCCATTGACTTTTGATCGCGAATTATTCGAGCATACCTTATAATGTACACGAAGTCCGATAATTTGAGCCAAAAAGCTACGCGTAAATCTAGCTCGCACCAGTTGTCTATACGTGCCGCCCAATGCACTCTCGTAGAGACATTTTCCGACTACTTTTCCAGCTAATTCGAAATGCTTCAACTGGAATAAATAAAATTAATCATTAATAAAAATATATATTTATAAATAAATGGTGTGAATTTATTTGCTAACCTTTAAGTGTGGTGGACGGATAGGATTCGGATGAACTAAACCGGTCGGCGATTCATGGAGCGATGTAAACAATCCAAATTGCGAATCAAAAAGTTTACCGCACAACAACGAAAACCATTCCCGTCTCACACCTCCCCAGTCAACAGCTAAAGCAAATAAATTCAAAGAACAATATAAATATTTTTTCTTTTGCTTATTATTATTTATCTAATAATATATTAAACCTTGTTCTCCTAGAAAAGTAATATCAAAATTGCGACACCAATCCGCAACACTGAAATTCTTCGTAGCTTTCAAACTGCTTTGAACTAAATTTTCTCGACAGACTCTCATCGACAACTTTTCATGCTGATGTCTACTATGAAATTTTCTGACTTCACAATAGAAAAAGTCTTGTTTATCCTGAAAAAATATATTAAAAAAATAATAAATCATTTATATCGTAAAATATATCTTTAATTATTTTCTAATACCTTAAATGTCTCCGAACCGCCAATATTTTTCAATAAAAATTGCGTAAATGTAGCGGCTATCACGTCTCTCTCCGGAGACGATAATTCAATAGGCGGTTGTGTTCCATCGTCGACGATAAACACTCCACTCGTCCCGGGAACGCCGCTCCCCGAACAAAATATTAACTAAAATCGCAATAAACCGACATTATATCAAATTCGACTAATATATAATAGACGTTTAACAATAATACCTTAGTCGACGGACACAATCTAAACGTCGCTAATCGCTTAGGTATAAATTTCAAAATCATTTCCTTCAACGTCAATTGCTTCGGGCTAACGTGACAAAGTACTTTTCTTGGTTTCGGCGGTTTATCCGAACTCGTACCATGAAGAGACGATAACAAACGAGCTTCGTAACATATATTATGACTTTTTGACGAAACATTCTTTTGTACAATCGCAGCATCGCTCGCTAAAAATGCATCGCGAGATTAATAAAAAATATTTCAATGCTAAACGCACGTTATATTACCGGTCAGAGCGATGCAATCAAACTCTCCGTTCTGAAGAGTAATCCCATTGTAGTTTAATAAGGCACGATATATCCCATGCTGAGTAAAACAAACTGTCACTACAAGGCGTTGATTAACCGTATCGTAATTGTAAATGGCAGATTCGGATAGTTTCTCGTCGATCGGGCAGCCGAGCGGCGAAATCTTTATACTGTATCCCTGCATTAACATTTTGAATATATTAATATTATTTTAATGAGACGATGAATAGTGTCGAATTTATATACAAACCACGGTTGGATGATCGTTTGTTTGAAAAGTGCACGGGTTGTTGTAAGTGTCTCTCGGTTGTACGTGAATATTGTGAGGAATATTCTGCGTACATACAAGGGTGGCCGTGTGTCTAACGACAACGCTTTTGCAAGGATCAATTGCACCGGAAACAAATGATTTTTGGAACGGACTTCCAGCTATGGCGACACTACCTGAAATTTTATAATAATAAATAAACCTTGTCTTCGTATTTCATTTTATTAAATCGATCCGATGTTAGTGAACAGGCTTGGAGTAATATTGCTCCCTGACAACAAAAGGCCTCATACTGCTTTAATTACAAATTAAAAATTAATGACATTAAAAATTGGGTCATTCTGGATATTCCACTGACTATTCTCCAACAGATTAGCATTACTTCACAAATTTAGATTTATTTCTCCACCAAAAAATACTTAAATCTTTGAGTGATATCGAAAAGGCTGATTGATAAAAGATTGATTAGAACATTTTTTTATAGAATATGACACTATAACGGAAAGAAGTTTGAAGTTCAAGAGGGAATTACAAAAGATTTATGCTAAAAGCAGACAATCGCTTATTACACAATTATTAAAAGCTGAATCCAAAAATAAAAGACTGTTGATGCGAGTGGATCATATTTTGATCGATAAGATCAAAATTAAAAGAAATAGTGTTTTATTAACCTAATATTATTATAACAAAGGCAATATTCATACCGATCATTACGGATATGCTGTAAATTCCTGACGTCCTTACGGTAAACTTGACTTTTGCAATATTGGCATTGTTAGGATCCGTCGATGAACCCAATTCGCTAACTGTACTTATCTGAAAAAATAACATAAATATATAAAAGATCATTGTTAAATTAAAATTGATAGAATATTTGCAATTACTTTTCTTGCACCGTGTGACACGACAACGCACAACTGATCTGTATCGCAGATTGGATACGGTTGTCCATTGCGTTGAAAAAATTTAACAGTAAAACAAACGGTGCCGCCGACTCTCTGCGGCTCGGTCCATTCCCATTCGACCTAAAAATACAAATAAACATTGAAAATCGTACAAATGCATAGATAAAATTATTAATAAAATATAAATTACTTTGCAATTTGGCGGATGTAAATATTTTCCGGTGACGTATTGCAATAGCGAATGTTTTGCTTCGGGAGCGAGAGACGGCTGTGTCATAGCAGCTAACGTTACTAATCCCGCGACGGAAACCGATACAACCAGCATTCCACCTAAAAATAAAATAAAACATTCAGTAATTAGCATTACAGAGTAATCTTAGTCGCCATTCATATATAAAAAGTATAAACAGATTAAAAAAGAGATATTATAAAACCATAATAATATAAAAAAAAAGTAAGCCAAATAAGATAAAGCTGATCGATTATGTATGATACATGTTAACTAATAATACTCGTATGTAAACATATAATTAATCAATATTCACCCCATGTCCACGCGTCTTGATGCCGGCTATTCTTAACGACAGTGCTCCATAAATCGGCTTTTAAAGTACGCAGACCTTCTTCATCCGTTGGTAAACCTTGGCGTGCCACGGACCACACCTCCAGATCTTTTGCACCCAACGCTTGCCGAGCACTCGAATCTTCCAACCAATAGACGTCTTCTAAAGAAGTCACGTCTAGGCTTAACAATCTAAAGCATACAAGTCCAATTTGAATATGCAGACTACGTCGTTGATATGAATGATTTTATTTCTTACCTGGTATACGCATGGTGCAAGCGATGTGACACGAGCCATTCTCGCAATACCAATCTCTGCTGAAGCAGACGTGCAGCTCTTCGTAAGCGTTGCTCGTCTTGCGGTGGTAATTCCGGCAATTCTTCCGGTGTACCACATGACGTTAGCGATGATATACCTAGAACAAAATATGAAAATAATTACAAAGATCCGAATATAAATGTGCGATGATGAAAATTTAGGTTTTAAAGATTTAAATAAGTCAGTAAATTATTTAAAATGAGTTTTAAATCATTTTTTTATTACATAAATACTTATTCGTATATTATTAAACTAAAATAGGAAGTCTGTAGCAATTATTAATTGATAAGGTAACAAAGAACTACACCGTTTTAAAACGATGGTGGCATTATCTGAAAATAATCGATAATAAATGAATAAGTTCCGAGAATGCATTGCCGATAATAAAAAATTTATGACATCCCCAATTAAAAATATCAATATCGAGTATCGCAAATGGGGAGTTATAGTTCGTATGCATGCAAACATCTGATTGATTGCTTTTATTATGTGTAGGTATCGACCAACGATCTATTGGTGAAAACATTACAGCGAGATCTGAGACAATCGCAGACCAAAGTATTGGAAATGAAGGACGCCGTATTGTCCAAAGACATCCAGCTGACTGTGTTAAACCGGGAGTTGTTCGATACCAAAAGGTAAATGATAAAACGTATTTAAATAAATTATTTGTTATGATTTTATATTGATTGCAGATCTGGTACTGATCAGACGTCGAAATACGAAAAGACGCTGAGGGATTACAAAGAGAAATGTTTGGAAGTATTCGATCTCAACATTGAAATAGCGTCGTTGAAAGAACAATTGGCGATTGCCAACGTAGAAATGAATCGTTGGCCGTATCGGATGCTGTCCTGGACAACTAACAGTATTTATACGGACGTTTATAACAAATTCATTGCAGTAAAGGAGAAGTTGAATCAATCGCCGATCAAATTGATAAAGCGACTGTTCAAAATGATCTGTTCAAGTTCTTAGATTAATTTTATTAATTAGACGATAACGAGCATTTATTTTTACGAGTACGCATAAGATGGGTGTTTTCTCTATATTATTTATAATTAAATTAATTATACAGTAAGTGAAGTTTTTAATTACTAATCTGATTTAACTGCATTTATTTATTATTTAATTATAAGGCATCTGTGTATTTATGTATTATTTATTTACGATAAGATTTTGTGTTTATTTATTATATATAATTTTTTCATATAACGTTATTCTAAATATATAAATAAAAACCACATAACTGCCACTATTTTATTCTTTCAAATAATAATTCATACATAAAGTTTGATGAAACACCTAGAATAAAATAAGAAACAGAGAAAGAACCGAAAAATTTAAATGTTGGTTTTAAGAATTTAAATAAGGCAGTAAATCAATTAAAATGAGTTTTAGATCCCGATGACAGATATATATATACCAGACCTTGCCAATGGGAAGTTAAGTGATTTATCAAGAATTATCAAGAATTAATTGAGTATTATTCTTAAAATAGTTATTACGTTGTCATCTAAGTGCTGATTTTCTACAATAGCTTATCATTTAATCTAACAAAGAACAATTCTCGGGATTCAGCTTTCGAATTAAGTATTATGATGTCCTTTCTTTGATAAGAAAAATCTTTTTCGACTACTTTGGGTTGTTGATCTTGAAGATGTTGAAGTATTTTTATGCTAAATTGTATTATATATACTTATTACCCATCTCTAATCCTATATAAACAGATTTACAATGGACAATTCTTAACAGCTATGTATAAAATATATGCTAAAAAGACTTATTCTTTCTATATTTTATTTCCTTGAGCAATGAAGACTATTGTAATGGTCTTTTTTGATTTCCATTGCTTATTTCAAAACAAGTTTGTAATATATAACGGCTTAATATTAAAATGATGTTTGAAATTATTCGCTGTTCCATAATAAGTTATAGAAATTATTTCTTTTAATACGACTCCTGAGTTCTTTGCAATATCTTGCACTCTTAACCGAGCTCTTCGTAGGAAGGGGGTCTATTTATAAGGGAAAATAGATCCCAAGCATTTAAAGTCAAGTTATTGATGAATTCTACGTCAATATCTTGACTTTTTTTTAAAAAATGGATCTATTATGGATTTGGTTCGTAATTCTTCATAATTTTGTTGATATTTCGGATTTTTTAACTAATCGATATGACGCGTATATAAGAAGCGTACACAGAGATGTTCCGTAGCAGATGCTGGACACGCCGACGGTAGACCGACCGCCAAATTCTCACGACACGTGTCACTAGTGTACGTTTCACTCACACTTGGCACATCGTACCGGATGCGAGCGAGAAAAAATATCGCGCCCGTAACTACAGAAGGGAATATTTTTGCAATGCGGACAATAAAGGTCAATAATTATTTATAATATTTTATTCTTTAGACTTTTTTTAGACAAATACAAAAAAGTTAATGACGTTTAGGGATTTATATTAAAAGAGTTATTCGAGAAAAATTAAAAACTTGGAGTCTCAAATAGACCATATCGGCACGGCTAAGTTAAGGGTTTTAACTCTGTAATTTCCGGTATCCAACAACACGGTCTGGCACCTTATAAAATTATATAATTGGAGTTGCTTAGATTGACTTGAAAATAGATTTGTTTTTTAAAAGTTTTCGGGACCTAATCCTCCTTTTTGTACTGGCTCTGGGTCTCATATAACAAGGCATTTTATAGGAACCTATCTACCGCATTATAAAAGGGTTACCTGTACAAAAAAACTATTGAATCAGATTTTTGTTAGACATTTTATATATTTTTTGGCATTACTTCAATAAATTCGATATACGAAATAATATTCGATTTACGTATTTTTTAAAAAAATATGAAATGTACACATATTTGGATGAAATTGAATATAAAACATTTTTTTTGAGATACGGAAAACTCTTTAATTACGTAATACTTCCGTTAAGCGGGTTTTATTTGTGTGGGGCAAGGTCGCAAATGTGTAAAAACGCAATTAATGTTTTGAAAACAAACGACCGACGTCAGATTATAAATCATGAGGATTCATAATCATTTTTTTTCGGGGTAAATATTTTAACACTATTACACATTTACGCATTTTTTTGTATTAAATACCACACACTTGCCGACACGCATTTTAGTAAAAAAAAAACTCAGACACGCGATCGCATTTTTCTTTAGTGTATTTTACAAGTAAAAAGTAGCGTGTTCAATAGACGAAATTATCGTGAAAGAAGCCTGTAAAGGGACGGATGTTAGAGAAACGGAAAACGTCTTTCATGTTTCTCGCGAAAATTATTGCAATTTATTATTCAATTTTCCGAAAATTGATATTGTCGCAGAAAAAAAAATAGGCGCGTGTAAATTGCAAAGGGCACATCAAAGGTATTCATAAAAAAAATAAATCCTGTAATCTAGCCACGGAATGGTGCGAGGGTTAATTAAGTTGATGAAACAAAAATGAATAAACTCAAACGAAAATGACAGACCCTTGGATCAAAGGCCTAAAAATATATTTTGAGATTAGTCACGTATTCATGAGCAAATTCATAAATAAATTAGCGTAGGATAAGCGAAAAATAAGAAGTTCTAATAATGTATCTCAATTTTTCACACTTGTACGTATCATTTATATAAAAACATTATTTTACCAAAGCACTATGATTGATTGTATTATATGATATGATTGATTAGCCACGTTTATTTTTCCGAAGATGACTTATGAGGCTTTTCAGAGGAAGTAAATATGATTAAAAACACGAATAAAATATTATTACGCCATTTTTGGGAAAAAAAAGTTGAATAGAATCGTTTATGATATGCAATTTTTTGCACGAACACTTGCATCGATGACATCATGGACAGAAAATCAATCGAGTATCTATTAGGCGAAGGTTATACAAATTTAATTTAATATAATAATAAAATGATAGCACATAATTCTGTTTTTATACGATTTTCGCATAATACGAACGAACAAAAAATAATAATGTGCGTGGTAATTGAATCATATATATATTAGGAGGACCAAGAAGAAATCGCGTATTTAATTTTTTTTATATAATCTTTCTTGCTTTTCGATTCCATTTTGAAAAAAACTTACTCGTCATCATCGAATTTTCAGGGTAATCCTAATTAAGCGCATCCTTTAAACTCTATACTTGATAGTAAATATCTATAATAAATTTAGTTGACTTGTTGGCATTTAAGCTCTGGTGGTTCGACAGGATCCTTACGATGTCGTGATTGGGCACAGACTAAAGTCAAACATTGGTTCATAATATGCGCGATTTCTTTCTGGTCCCCCCCATTATATAGTCACAAAATATAGAGTAAATGAATGCAAAAAAACCCGTAAAAAAATAATTATATGTAAAATGAGACTATGAACCCTATACAAGATATGAAGATAAGTTCTGATAAAAAATAGTGATAATTGAGCACACATGTTTGTATATCACTAAAAGATGATGGTAAAAATACTATACAAGCTAGGAGTGTTAAATTTATTTATTTATGCAAATATCTGATGATTGATTGATTCAAATGACTGCTAATCAACGATATATATTTTTTTATTTGGCAAGACTCGTCGCAGCAGCCAAATTGTAAATACACTCTTTTTTTACAAGGTAGATTCGTTTTACCAAAAATAATTAAATGTTTTTATTATTCATAAGTACTTTAACCGATCTATCACGGCGGCTCGAGAACAACTGCGTCATTGGAAGAAGGTCTATTTATAATGGAAAATAGACACTAAGCATTTCAAGTCCAGCTATTGATGAATTCTTCATTTTTAATGTATTAAGTATGACTATCGACTGTCGAATTCTCGTGGCACGTGTCACTAGTGCGCTTCACTCACACTTGGCACATAGTACCGGATGCGAGCGAGAAAAAATATCGAGCCCGCAGCTAGGGAAAGGATTTTTTTCGCAATTGCGGACAATAAAGGTCAATAATTAATTAATTTATTTATTTTTTAGACGTTTAGACAAATTTTTAGACAAATACAAAAAGTTTGTGACATGCAGGATTTATATTAAAAGAGTTATTCGAGAAAAATCAAAAACATGGGGTCTCTATCGGGACGGCTTGGTTAATTAAGAAAAAAAAATACTAACGACTTATCTAATATTTTAGAAACTAATGAAGATTTTTGTTAGTTGTTACTGTCCTGTGTATTTATTTTTTTATTTCTGTGCATATCTGCAAGTCTCATTGTAGTTTTAAAGCTTGTTCTAGGTAGGAATCACAAGTGAGAAAATGCTATTCCATACTTTTAGTCAATTGTAAGCCATAATGGATTAAAGCAGCTATTATTTGATGAATTTCATAATTTTGTTTATTTTCTTAACCAAGGGTTAACTATTGTGGCATAAAATTATATCCTGGCTTCTGGGATTAGTGTTCTTACAAATAAATCGTGTAAAAATATAGTATTTGGTCCTTTTAGTAGAACGTGGTAGTTTTGTAATTTTCTAATTTTTACGAATTTTGTAAATAAAAACCACATTTTAAATGTCATATTCATAACGTAGAATCGCATAAAACGCATATCGTGTAAATCAAGTTACGTGTGTCATAATGCAAACACGGTAATAATTTAAAGATTGCAGAATAAGATTGCACGAGTCATAATATATTACCTAAATACCATAGTTCGCCTTGACCTGAAAGTGTGGACTGGGGCTTCTTAACCATAACTAAGTTTTTTTACCCTTATAAATGTTTGACAGATTTTTTTATACTATAAATATGTTGTCTTATATAAAAGATTATACAGAATATCTATTTATCACCTCCCAACCCCTACCGGGGGGGGGGGGGGGTAGCCACCAAGAACTTTTCGGAAACACAACTATCTACCATAGCATTAAAATAGATGGTCAGCACCTTATTACATTTTTTATACTGCAGTCAACTTGCCCTGCAACCCTGCATAGGCACAATTGAACTTTGATTAATACCCAACAAAACAGTGCAAAAATATGTACATGTTGCTGTACACACATCCTTGTGTGCATAAATAAATCTGGTCTCTAACGGATTTCTCACCACAGAGCCAGTATTCCCTGGGAAGGAAAATCCTAATCTGTTGACCAATAATCGGTCTAGTCTCGATACTTTCGCTCCTCTTCCTTCTTTCTAGGGGACCCCTCTCTGAGGAGGTCTTTCCCATGATGAAAGGATTGCTATTGTGCGACAGGGCTAATACTCACTTGCGACCGGCTACTTGAGACTCGTTTTGGGCAGATGTGCATGTGTATGCCTGTGTATATCTATATAGGTGTGCATGTGTGGTCGCTTGCTACTCGTCACTCGTGACTCGTTAAAAGCAGATAACGCCTTAGAGAAGATAACAAACGAATACCGAGGCAAACCCTCTCCTACTTGCCTGGACACAGTTAAGAGGGTAAAATCCGACACCAACATGGTAGAAGGTGTACGTCCAATGCCAGCAATGGCCAAGAGAGGGAAACTCTTTATAAAAAACCGCATACCAAGACGGCTCGGGTCCCCGCGGTATGGACACAGAAAGGGAGCCCTCACGTCACGTGTGAGACTCAGGCCTCAACTACCATGCGAGAGTCTGGTAAGGTCCATGCCCTCAGCAAGTGAGAGCCTCGTGACTGGCAAATGATGATGATGATGATGATGATGTTAAAAAAGATTAACTAAAAAAAATAATAAATGGCAAAAAATTGTTAATTTTCAAAGAAATCTTTTCTTGCACGGTTATGATTTACACGTTACACAAAGCTGTAGTTAGATTTCATGAGTTTTGGACGTATTTTATTGTAACCACTTAAACCGCAACTGGTGAGTCGCATTTGTACTGAATCGCAATAAGGGTGGTGTTTTAGTGGTTAAATCCATAGTATCGTCTAGTAATCTTGTCGTAAAAATATTTTTTTACATGATTTATAATAAAAAGTCGTATCTTTGCATATTGCAGACAATCTGCATTGTAATAACAGTGTTATATCAAGAAATCAGCAAGAGCTGGAAAAAATACATCAATGCTGCGAGGGCATCGTTTATTTAAACAAGACGCGGGCTCAGATGTTGATGCCTGCAATAAAACAGTCGTATAAATTTCAAAGTGAAAATATCGCCATAGTTTCCCTGGCCCCGGGGATGAAAAGGATCTGCGAAGGAGTCAGAGTCTACCCTTGCCAGAAGCGGCCCCGCGGGGGTGATGAAATTTTTTTTGGCGCTGAATTCGCGAACACGCTGAGCCCGGCGATATTTCAATTCGAAAACGAAAACAGTTTCCAATGGGCAACGGCGGGCGTTAAATCAACCCCAATCCCGGTTAAGCACGAAAACTACGGCAATACCATAAAGGTGTACGTCGCAATTAGAGACTCCCGACGATTCGACATTTCTCGAGAATATCTCGAGAGACGAGAATACCTCCCGAGCCGATATCCGCGTATAGTAATCCGTTATTGATATTGATTAATGGCGATTTACATTACATTCGAGACGGCGGAGATTCATTATACGCCCGGGGGTTTATTCTCGGATAGTCTCAACACAAAATCCCTAGTCACAATATCATATTAAGGCTTGCAAAGGTCGATTCGGGGGTGGGTCATTAGTGGCGGTGATGGGTTCGGTAGTTACCAAAAGGTTATCTTCGTGTCGATGCTCACACTGCGGAAATCTGCCATCTCGCAGATTGAACCTGGCCGTATCTATGTCTAAATAGACTTTAGGTACAGACAGTAATTGAAAACCGATACGCGTTCTTGTATAATCTATGATTTGAGGGCGAAATGCGATTTTGATGACGCGGATAGAAAATATACCTATAGCTCTGACGTATGTACATATATATAACACACGAAAAGGGCGGGAAAATAAATTATAAAATAAAATAGTATTTTGAGCTATTATATCGAGTGACCTAGATAGAGCAGAATACGTAGAATGGTTAATTAGACATTAAACGGAAAGTTTGGCTTGATCTGCTGTTATATGGAAAGCATTTCAATGTAAGGTTGTAGAAAAGTCTATAGATCCGTCTTTTGTGACCTCAAAACCATTTGTTATGTTGGTTACGGGATACATAAATTTGTAGTAATGTGTGATAGAAAAGTACTACTTTCTTGAACACACTGCCGAAAGAGGTCAATGCAAAAGATTATTTCATTTCATATTAAAATAAATAAAATAAATATAATTTTAAGGTCACTGGTTTCTTACCCCTGAACTAATGACTGATTGAATTATTAACTAGCATTATGCTTTTCCAGTGGAAATATATACGTGTACGAATAAATTATGTGAATTTCCGGGAGTTATGAAAAATAAATCGATATGTGTATACTTCGATTTATGCGGTATTTTGTGATTTTCTAACCCCGAATCTTTAATTACGTTTTTTTAAGGAATACCGTAAAAAAAACGTAAAAACAGGGTTTCAATATATCAATATATTCATTGAATGTCATGTTTTTACGCGATTTTTGAATCGCATACCTATATTTTGTGTGGGATGTATAATTTTAATAAATATGGGGTAAATGTGTTCATTACAGTTAATCGACCTAAAAACGATTAGTACTTGGATGAATGCCTATTTCGAAAAACTAGAGTGTTAAAAAAGACGCATATATAATATTTATATGTTTTTGATAACATTTTAAATAAAAATTAACTGGTTCAGTGTCGTTTTCTGATTTAAACATTATCTGATTATCCGATTAAAACTTTTGTTAATATTTTATAATAATCGTGCTAAAGCAACAAAAGTGTCGAAAAGCAATTATTCCTTAACTCTTTCACCGCTATGCCAAGAAATCTGCACTTATTAACCCTTTAACCGCTGGAAAAATTGACATAATTATATTCCGCACGCGAATAAATTTGCAAATACCAAAATATTGCTAAAGTTCTAATTTACTAACGAAACTTATGGGTTCTAGATTTTCCCATGAATTGAATGAACACGTTCCTATTTAAATAGCTTTTCCACAAAGCTTCTAGCACGTGTCGCTATCGTGTGCGGTGAATAGTCAGCTGTCACGCCGGCATGACCATAGCGGTTGACGGGTTAAATCTTGTTATTCTAAAACTGTTAAAAACGAGCATTTTCGAAGAAGAAACCTTCGCACAACACGGTCATTGTGTGACTAAGAAGTTGTGATCAAACCGTTAAACTTACTTAATTAATTACTTTTCGAGTACAATTCTCTATTTTATGAGAGAAATCAGGCATCATCAAGTTTCCATTAGATGTATCGTCTTTCTAAATTAATTTTAAGTATCTCGGTTGTATCGCTTGAATATAAATATCATTTACATCGCTTAAGCTTCACTTTATTTATTTAGTTATATGAAAGATTAAATTACGACACTTGTCACTCAACGCGCGCGATGCGTTCTTTAGACTGGTGGGGGAATGACCCGAGCTGGATTCGGGCAAATCACTACAAAAAGTTTCGTGTACGATGTGCCCGAATCCAGTTCGGGCAAATCACTGTGTCAGTAAAATACCTACCCGATTTGTATTCGGGAAAATCACACAAGGGGTTAATATCTTAACTTTTTTAAAAAAAAAGATGGATTATTCGAAGAATAAAAATAGTTATTCATGATATGCTTCATAATTTGGCATATCGTACGGGATGCGAGGGAGAAAAAACATAGCGCCTGTGGCAACAGAAGCGAAAATTGTTGTTTTTATCTTTTTTCGCAATTGCGGACAATAAAAGTCAATGATTATTTATAATATTTATTTTTTAGGTGTTTTTAGACAAATACAAAAAGTGACACGTAGGATTTATATTAAAATACTTATTCGAGAAAAATCAAAAACTTGGGGTCCCAAAAAGACTCCATCGGCACAGCTAGATCAATGCCGACGAAACGGATTTATTTATCAAAATTAAAAAAAAACTGATACTGAAGATATCATTATGGAGTGGTGAACCATTGCTTATCAACTAAGCTCTCAAACCATTAACATGGAATATATTTCTGTACATTGGAGGGCTAACAAGAAAGAGCGAATGACATAAACTATTTTAATAACAATAATAAATTATATTTCTTGAATATCATGGCTTATTTTACGCGGTTTTTTTAGAACGCATCCCGACATTTTGTATGAGCTCCATGTCTTTTTTAGCTTCATATACTCATTTCCGCAAATTTTTTGTTGAACATATCTACCGCGCAAATCGAAGGATTGGTGTATCATTTAGAATTTTAGACATGTCGAGATTGTTAGAACCACTCATTAATCCCTAACCAGCACCATATATAACTTCTCGGAAGGTTACTTTCTCGAGTACTCTCTGAACACAGTCACAATTAATTAGAACAATTGTATTATGATCATTGACCAAATCTCGAATCGTGTTAAAGCGAAACAGGACTTATTATAAGAAGTTGCTTTTTTTATTTGATGCAAATGATTATTCGTGTTACTAATGATCGAGATTACACGTTACATAAAATTAATAGGACAGATATACGTAGATTTATGTATTTATACGGGGAAAATATAGAAATATTGTGATTGTTATTATACATAGATTCTATCATGACGTAACGTGGCGCCGTTTGAATATCAAAAAACAATGAAAAAGGGAATATATTAATAATTTATCAGGTCAATGAATATATTGCTGAAGACGGGGGGAGCGATGGAGAAGAGCGGTATTGGGGCCGCAGTGCTGCCGAAATTGGGGCAAACTGCAGGCGAAATTTTCGATAAACAAACGACAACAAAAACCACTAAATGTCGGAATAACTTTTGGATACGTGGAGGCGTGGTTATCGCATTTCGCATACTTTTCAAAATAAGCGAATATCCATTGGTATTCCGGAAGGCGTCTTTTTAAACTCATCTACATATCATACATTTTCTCAATTTTTCCTCATATTTTTTTTGCACACTCGGCGACGCGTCGAGATTTTTTTATGATATTCTCATTTATTTTTCCAACGTGCAATGTCAAAAACGGGTATTAGAAAAAAATCGCTGAGAAAACTAACGTCGGGATGTGACCAATCGGAAAATGATATCAACTTTTTGCATGGGTGATTCGGAAAACGTATAAAGAAAAGCAATATTTGAAACGTTTTCAGAAATTCGGAAATCGTAAATGAGAAAATTTAATTTCTCGAGAAATTAAATTTTCTTTCTTCTCGAGAAATTAATTTTCTTATGTCTCGAGAAATTAATTTTATAATTTCTCGAGATTTTTTTTTTAATTATCTATAAAAACATTAAATAATAATGCGAATAATAAAAAATTGAGTGTTGTTTCAATTTTAAAACGCTCACATGTGCAAAATTTAATATGGCCGCCGCGTGTAGCGTTTTCCAACGTTTTACAAAATTATCGAGCCCAGGGCGAGCGTTAGGCTAAATGGTGGGATTATAACCAACGGCCGGCCTTGCGCAATAATTTATGGAAATCCTTGAGATAACCCCATTGTCCGGTGGAGTGCAAGACTTTCTTGGTATAGCATGACCTCTCCGTTACAAACAATGGCGTGACCGGACTTTGCCGATACTAAAACTTCTGTACACTGTTGCAAATTAGCGCTACAATTATGCAAAATCTGTTCAATATTGTATGCCCAGCGTTTACTTTAAAATATTCAAAGGTGAAAATCAATATTGAGAAAATGTTTTTTAACAAACAAACAAAAAATGTATACGTACTGTGTTTTATAAAGCGAATTTTCGCGCGAATGAAAAGCGGAATGAAAAGTGGAAAACGAATGATAAAGGAGGAGTCGGTAGTAAACAAGGAAGATTAATGAAAAGCGTTGATTTATTCCAATTTTGCAATTGAAATATTTCGCCATTTTTAAATGTCAAGCTTTTCATTGTCGCCCAAAAGGGAAAGAGTAAATTGAACAAAAAGGCAATGACTCGTCGAAAGCCCATTTTATTATTATGGAAATTCTCTATAGAAATTATCATTTTAATGTTGAACTTATTTTAAATTATGGAAATCTCCACAAAGAAATTGGCCGACGAATAATTTTCATAAGAAAAACAATGTGCGTATATTTTTTTACACAAAATAAAATTACAATTATAGCGAGGTCTAGGTAATTTGCATTGCGTAGAATTTCCGCAATCTGAATTTTTCAAACACACCGGAAAATATATATTATGAATACACGCGTGTTTGGCATTTATAATAATGATTTGAATGGCATTTTAATGTCAACTCATATGTCATATGTGATGGATATAATACAACCTTATATACATATGTACAAAAAATCCTACGTATACTATGTGTCTAATTATCGCATATAAAAATATCAACAAAAAGTGTATTAGCCTAATCAATCGGTTACATCTAAAATCGTACAAAAAAATTATGAAAGTAAAAATATTGCGTTTTAACATTTCATGTTTTAGTACTCGATAATATTAATCAGTGACGTACGATGGGTGTTGATGTTGGGTGTGCTGTATGTGGAAAAAAAATACGGTTTTTTTTTGTAATGAATTTTATTATTAGTTATATATTAAAACTATTCTTCGTTTTTGCGACATAAATTTTTCGATGACACTATCGTAAAGTGTCCCCTTCTCTTTTAGTTTAATGAGTATTTTTTTATCCATTGATATTAGGCTTAGGCTACATAGTCTTTCCTGACCTTGTGAGCTTCGATAGCTTGTTTTGATTATATTTAAAGAAGAAAATGATCGTTCCTTTTTATCGTTTTTATTCGTTATTTCCATGAACTTTCAAAATGTTCCATAAAATTTTTAAAGAGTATTAATTAAACTATTCGGAAAATTTTCTTTAAATTTACGCGCGTAATACGGTCGTTTACAAAAATCCTTTAAATATTAAATATATTTTTCATGTTCTATATTTTGCGGATGTGCTGCGAACACCTTGAACACCCTAAAAATAAACCCCCCTGACATTAATAGAACAGGATTTTTTTAAATATAAATATGCTTTGTGTCTATACTGTTGATACTGAAAACAACTATAAAAAATGACTTTCAATGGTAAATAATCCGGGAAAACGTTTTCTTGATGTATTAGAAGGGATTTGTTGGCATCGTAAATCAGAATCGAAATTACTGGGATGACGTTGAGGCAATTAGAAAAGCTGTTTGTCATTGCATGACTCATTTTAACACATTGCCTACGGGGGACGTGGATTCCACGTCAAAAGCGTATTTGTGTATGTCCGGGGCGCGCATAACACACGCTAGCCGACACTACGCGTTTGATCAGCTGTAACTTATACAACAGTCTTTTTTAAATATTTTTTTTGGTCAGATACTTCAGACCTTGAGGAGAATTTCGGCAAAAGCGGCTAGTGCATATAAAACCATTCATTGTTCCACCAAATTTCGGCAAATGGGCCCCAACCCAGCGCAAGTTTGACCGTGATTCGCCCTATAGGCAATGTGTTAAAATGGTTTATATTTATTTATTCTATTCTTTTAAATATGAAATCTTGGTAAGTTGTTTTTTAGATGTACATCTCATTTTATGATCAATCACAGTAAATGTGACATATGGAATATAATAGGATTACTAATAACAATTGGAAATTGATATATCGGAAGTTATAGAAAGAGTATACTGAATTTTTTCCGTGAAATTAAGATGTACTAGAGACGTATTTATTTATTTATTTATAAGATTACGGTGGATAATAAAAGATTTCAAAGCGCCATTCACACATATAGAGAATCGATAAAGATTCTGAAGATGCAAAAGAATGAGTCTCTCACACATATTACCCCAGTGTCAAACCACGACACTGGTTAATTTTTTTAATATTATTTCAGTTGGATTGACATTTATATTATTTGTTTTCAAAATTATATATATTCAACGCAGGATATATGGCATTAACTTAATAAATTCTAACCCGCATAACTACGTACATATATACGTTTAATAAAACATGGGGAGGAAATGGGTCTCTTCCTCTTACATATTACCTCCTGATCAGTATTATAAAGAGTTCCCGAATTCATAGTTTTCGTCGGACACCTTTCTGACTAATAACTTAGCGCAGTCGCGGTTAACTTACTTTAATTGTTACCTACAAACCATAACACTGTTTTGAAGATAATAAATGAAGATAGCCTTGAGAAAAAGATAGTAAAATCCGCGATTTTTATTAGTTTTCCACGAAACCCCAATAATAAATATATATTAAATTCTATTTTTATTTTTGAATAAATAAATAGAACCTTAATAAAATATTGCAATAATGATTTTGTTCGTATTTTATGAAGTATGTGATATCTAGAGATATTTCAGCTCAAGTTGTAATATAAAAGCTCGTTCAGAATTTTGTTTATTAACAAGAAAATAATTTCTTTAGATTGAAAAGGGAAAAATTTTAATATTATTTATAGCAATTATTACATTTCAAATTTTTGATATTTTAATTAAATAAGTAAAAATCCGACGTACGATAACGCACATGTTAATTATAAGTGAAGCCGTCAATAATTATCCAATAAGTTCATCGCACAAAAAACCGGCATAAAATCAGATAATGCTATCAAAATTTATTCCAATATTGTATTAGCTAAAAAAATATGCATTATTTTGAGGTAAGCTTTTATCCAAACTACGGTAAAAAAATAATATTATATATGCAAATTTTAATTCACAAAAATCTTGTTTAAGCTACCATGTCAGCCTAGCAAAATGTATTTGCGGATATAAGATGTCCTATGCTGCTATTTTATATTAAGACTTGAATATCAGCAAGGCCACTGAAACCATTACCATAATGAATGGCCAAGTGCTAATAGATGTAAATTATGATTTCAAAGATTAAAATGGAGCGATAGAAATTTAGGGGATGGGGGGGCTTCTAAAATTATCGCAGAAAATCCTATTTCTATAATCCAATGCTCAGCCAACGCTGAGTGGCTGACTAGTGCTGCGGTAAAATATAAAATAATTGACAAAGATGCAATTACAAAGAATGTAATGCATAATTTTTTGAATAATTTTGCCTGTGATGTTTTTAAACTTTAATTCTTTTCATTATTATCCTTTCGTAAAAAGAACAAATACAATATTTTACACGACTGTTTGTTTTAGTACGAATCACAGAAACCAAAATAACAGATTTATTAATTACAATAAAAAGCACACAGGCCTCATTAGATTTTAACACCTGAAACATGTGGTAGTATTTTTTTTCACAATTAAAATAAAAATTAGAAATAATATTAACGTTTTGTAACTTATTTATAGGGTTTGTATTTTTTACATGATTTTATATACCACAATGATTTTTATTATTTATTATTAACACGTTGCAGTCTGGGTGACTCGTATGCGAGTCCTCGTGGCGCCAGAACAGCGGTCCGGGGGACTCGTATGCGAGTCCTCGCGGCGCCCAGAGCAATGGTCCGGCCGATTCGCATTTAAGTCCTCGTGGAGACAGAGCAGCGGTCCGGGGACGCGCATACGAGTCCTTATTAGTAATTAGTAAATTTAGAGACTATTTTTTTTTTTAGAAATCGCCCGGCTCCAGCGAAAAGGTACCGCGCGAAATCGCCCGGACTGTAAAACGTGTTAATATTTAAGTGGCCTTCTAACTCGAGGAGGGTCTTTGCCACCTGGAGGACCTACGCGATCTCCAACAGAGACACGTCCAACTCAACCCCGAGGCCAGGATTGTGTTGATTGTCCTCCAGTTTATATGGACTCTTCAATGTTGTTCTTTTTTAATTTGGGGAATCAATCACTTTTTACACGGTTTTTGGTGGAACGTATCTACCGTGTAAAAAAACAGTATAAATTATTTTTTTGATTTTTTTGATTTGGAATAGAACAAACAAAAAAAATCTGTTTACAGAGGGGCTCGTAAAAATCATTGTATTCTGATGTACTGTTTTAAACTAAAGAAAAAATAATTTATATAAATTTATGGAACCGTGTTATTTAAAAATCGTAAATAAACATAGTATCGTATTGTACTAGTATTTTTTTAACCAACCCAAAGTAGTTACGGTTTTGAAATAACACGGTTTATTATAAAGAACGAATAGTATATTTTTACACGAATTATTTACGAATGATTTAATGGGTTTTTATTATTAGCTTTTTTACACGATTTTCTATACCACGGGTTGATTTTTTTTAATACACGTTCTATTTGATTTAGGGGAACAATCATCAATTTTCTATGAATTCTATCACTTTTTTACAAGGTTTTTGGCGGAACGTATTTACCGTGTAAAAAAATTGAGTGTACGTCCTATGATAAAAATGTCTTAGAAATGCGGTCAAGGATGAAAACCACTTTTAATTCTTAATCGATAAGTTTTATTCAAATAACTAGATCGAAAAGCTGCAGAAGAGATGAGAAAGAAATATTCTGTATGATCATAAAATGCGCAGAATTTCTCTTTGGTTCTCCTAATATAACAATGGTGGTATTGTGTACGTGAGCATTTGCGCACGAGTGGGCGATGTAATACGAACGAACACAAACGAATAAAGCAAATAATGTCCGTTCTTATATAAAGAGCTGATACCATCTGAGCGTATTAAAAATTATCTGGATGAATTAAATTCGGGCAAAGGTGGAAAATATAATTTGACTCAAAGGTCATCTATTATTAAAATACAAAAAAAGACATAAGGGTCCATAAATTCGGGGCCGAATTTCTAGAACCTGTGGAGTTGGCATTTCGCGTCGGCGGACTTTCCACGGTCGCAAAAAGCAAGAAAGCACGCAAACTTATTCAACCGGGAAAACAGATAGCGCCTTTACAAAGAGCCGAGCCAACATAAATCTTTTCACTAAATGCTTTCGTCATATAGGAAAGTTGCGGGTTATCCGTGCTACACTCGAATCGGCAAAGGTTCCCGCGAACAAAAAAAAGGTTACAAAGCAAACGTGTACTGAAAGAATCACATTCAAATGGAAAACTTTTGCCTTTGTCCGAGCACGTAGCTGCGATTAAGAACTTCTGCAGTTTTTCCCGACATCGATTAATTGTGACGCAATCAAATGGACAGAGTCGAGGAGGACGGTGGCCAATGATGCAATGAAAGGCTCGCTATATTGCATTGGTGCCAAGAGCCAGTGACGCATAGGGTCATATGGGAAAATTTTTGTGAACGGAATTGGTAAACTTGAACTCTGTTCAAAATATCTTGGCAACGCTCCTATTCAGATGAGACGCTAAAAAATTTGATGTATAACGCGTAATAAAAATCGGGAGTTAAAAAAATGTTTATTGAATAAATTCTGCTTTGCCAACTCCTCATAATAGAGGGTGTGTAGTCAATAAGGGAACGTGCCATATATTCTGAAGGATATCCCATATAAATATGACCCAGTTATAACAATTATTTTATATTCATCCAAAAATCGAGGAAAGCACAAAATTTAGCATTTTTGACAAAAAAAATGTTTTAGTTTCAAAGGATAGGGGAAAGTAAAATAGATCTATGTATATACACTCAAGAAAATGTTATTTATTGAACATATTGCACATAACAGAATCTCATCTACGACTGTATTTCAGGAGGATAGCGTGATTTTCAATTTTTAACAAAAGTTTGACATAGATTTATAAAAAAAATAAACAGTTTCTTAAACTTTTTGATCCGCGACCCACTTTTGCACTTAAAAATTTCAAAGGACTCCCCGAAGAATCGGCATTTTTGGCATAACGTTTCTGAAATAGGGGGTTTATTTTAAATTCAGTATTTATACGACCCCCCATTTGAGAATCATTGCGCTAACCGATTTTCATTACGATTCATATACTATCGTATAATAAATAGTGTTTATGTAAAAATTAAAAAAATATTTGGGTAAGATTGTTTATAATAGTATTAAAGCAAGGTTTTTCCAAAATCATCATAAAAACTATGTAAATTATATTATATACCGTATTAGAAAAATGTAATATATGTATTAGATTATTCAGAGGATACTCGTCCAATGCCAACAATGGCCAAGAGAGGAAAACTCTCTGAAAAAAAAACCGCATATGACTAAGGTCTCTGCAGTATGGGCATAAAAGGTCAGGTTCCTTTAACCTCGACTACCATTTGAGACTCTGGTAAGGCATAAAACGCTCAGCGAGTGAGTGTCTCGTGGATTTTTAATTCCCGAAGAAGAAAAACCATTCCCAAAAATTGCGCTCCAGAAGTGCACTCCGCGTATCACAGCTCAAACATGTACTACAACTGAATTAACCTAGCCGTGCCGACGGAGTCTATTTGGGACCCTAAGTTTTTGATAACTATTAACTCTTTTAACACATTGTTTGCGGGGAATGTTTTATGCTGATTGTAGCCTGGCGCGGGCGATTTTTGGGTTCGCGCGCGAGTTTTTTTTAAATTTTTTAAAAAGGCTATAACTTTTGAAATATCCGCGAATTTAGTGAAATTTTAAATGTAATTTTACCTTATTGTGCAGCAATGATAAAATGATGGTCTCAATGACAACGACCGAACATGTATACGTTTACATAAACACTAATATTTTAGCGGAATATGAACAAAACATTCCTACCATTCATCCCTTCGTCAGGTAGAAAGAACCCCAAAATTTCTCCGTACAAGTTAAGAAAAAATTATTGCGCATTGAAGGTCAAAAAAAAAATCAGAAGCCAACGGGATCTGCGTCAAGGTTTATTCGAGCACACAAAAAATTGTATATTTTTTGACAATTTTTTTTCTTTTCATAATTTATTAAAAAATTAAAACTAAAGCACAATAAATACAAATTTTGGAGTGAAATGTGTAGTTAGAAGTAAGATATACGATTTAGCAACAAAATCCGTTATTACGCTACAAATATTATACGTTACCCGACGTCCACCACCAGAGAGTAAAAAACGTATTTTTACGTTTCCCGCATTTGAGCACCAAACTAAAAAAAACGTAGTTTTACGTCTCCCGACAACAACGTGTTAATATAAATCCTTTTTTTTGTATTTGTCAAAAAAAATCCATAGAATAAATAATATAAATAATCATTGGCCTTTATTTACGCAATTACGAAAAAAAAATAACAACAACAATATTCTTTTTTATTGGCAAGGGCGTGTACCTCAGTCTACGGCGGGACATCGCCGAGTTCGCGCGTCACCTACGCATCATACCATTTTTTAACATTCTAAGTAAAGATATTGGTTAAAAATTCATCAATTTCTTGACTTGAAATGTTTGAGGTCTATTTTCCATTGTAAATAGACCCCCGTTGATTTCGAGTCGCGATGACGGATCGGTTAAAAAAACTTAAATATATTTTTGAATAAAAATTGATAAAATTCAATTGATGAATTTATATTTTATAATCAATATTTACAAATATTAAACTGTAATATTTTTTGTTTTTTAGAAACCCATTTGTAAATAACAATTGGCGAAATTGAATTGAAAAGTACAAGTTTTTTGCATATTATTTAGCCCTTTGGCTATTGAGGGTTTCTTAGTAGTGCAAACAACGATATATTAAGGGGACCAATAACAAATCGCGTATTTTATAAACGATACTTTTTTCTAATGTTTTTACATAATACTAAAAAATATTGTATGAATCATTGTTGACTTTTCGATTTTCGTTTTGAAAAAACTTGCTGGCTTTGAATCAAAATACTAGGGTTCAAGTGGTTTTCGCCTTTTGTCGCTCCTCATGGACATAAAACGGTAATAATAGTGGGTAGTCCTGATTTAAGCGCTGATGTTGATTGATGATGTGGATGCCTACGTTACTGTGTTTAGATACAAAATGTTCTTAAACATCGGTTCATAAAATACGCGATTTCTTATTGGTTCCCATAATACAATAAACAGAAAAAAACAAATATATTAATTCGTAGTCAATTTATAATCAGGCAAAGATATCTCAAAACGCAACGGATTATTATATATTTTTTAAAAATTATTGTTTCGGTAATTTCATCCATTTTAAATTAGTCACATAGTGAATATTATGAAAATGCTGATAATATGAAAATGCATACAAATGAAATAATATTAGAGGCACCCGAAATATATCACGCATTTTTTTCATATTTCTTTTACATATTGTTATAAAACATAATTTCCATCATTAATAAAAATCTATTTCCCATTTTCCTTGCAGTCTTTCAATTCATTTTTTGAAAAAAACTATCAGGTTATGAATCAAAATACTCTTTCAAGTGATTGTCGACTTTAGTTATATTTCGAAAACCTTTTTCTCTTAAGGTGTGCTCTATGGACTTTCGTCAATTTCTGGTTTTGACATTTTACCCTTAATCTTACCCTATAAATAAAATTGTATTAGTCATAAATAATGCCAAATAATAGTTTTAGGCAAAAAATTACACTCGAACATTATGTTACAAAATACGCGATTTCATTTGGGTTCTTCTAATATAAGTGAATTTCTACATCAAGATAACAATATATTTTTAAGCAAAAACTGCTAGAGACGCGCAGATTATATTTCGCACGCAAAACACCATACAATTACTACAACAAAAAATTTAATAACAATGATAACAGAAAATTGCCTTATCTGGACATTGAGTTTATTTGTTCAAATGATTCATCACGATATAATATAATAATGTGCAATTAAAAATTAAGGAGTCATTATAAAATGATTGATATTACACTAAGAGACGTGTACTTGACCGAAGGAAAATTGGAAAATTCGCCATTGAAAAGTCGACTGTAATTGTGAATTATTACCCCGCAAGGCCTTACATTTATGCGAGTCTACGTCTACAAGCACTCTGCCCAAGTGTTAAATTATAGACAATCTGCGGCTATTTGTTATACGAAAAACGCCCTAATTTCCACGATAAAGAAAATTGCCTCGGATTTTTTCCTCTCTATTATAATAATGCGAAAGACACGGGGATGTTCCTCGCATTTATTTAATACAAAATGCGGGCAACTGCCGTGATTTTCAGGTATGCGAATCGAGTTGCGCATTACGGGGCCCAGCTTCGCACAGTGCGTATGAAACGTAATCATTTTTTTTTAATTTTTGGCGCTTTTTTTTTAAATTGCAATCTAAAATTCGGCAATTTTCATACAAGTGTCCCCCCACGCCCTCGTTCATTATCATGACCTATTTTTTTCCCTCGTGAAATCCGAATGTTTCAGTTTATTGCCTTATGAATTTTGTCAATCGAATAAAATATTAAGTATCAAATGGGCACATACGCCGGGGAGCGACGACGGTGTGAGGCTGACAAATGCCGAAATGAGATTATCCCGAGGGATGTATGACGTAATTCGGGAATACATGCCAAACAGAGGGAGAGAGGCAGAGAGAGAGACGCGGATGTTAGCTCGGGGAACGGAGCCCCGGGAATAAACATCATACATATCACCACGTTAATTTGATTAAAAATTAGAAAAAAAAATTCAACGTCCGATGAAATATTCTATTAGTTTTTCGTGTTTTGTCGATATCGCTGAGGTGATAATATAATGGTTATCGGCTTTCGCATACCAGTCACGCTATCGAAACAAAGCACAACTTTCACAAGTATGCAGAAATATATGTATTTCAATTAACAAAGGACGTAAAATCTTGTCATAACAGAAAAAAATATTTTCAAAAATAAATAATGAACATTACATTCACCAATTTAATATATTGATAGAATGTGTTAGTTTTCGCACTGTATTCATATAAATTTGTCATTTTTTACACGGTTTTGTAATAACACGGTCCACTAAAAAGAATTAATGCCAGATTTTTACACGAATTAATCATTCTCACACGATTCCTAGAACTTTTATCAATTATATATTCAGTGAAACCCCATTTTACGTGCCCGAAATTCACGTTTCCCTGCTATTTGCGTTCAATTGTTACAATCCTGTTTTATTTTAATAACCCATTTCTAACCCCGAATCTACGTTTTTTTATCAGATCCATGAAAGTATTATTTTTTCATAGCTAAAATTTTCTTTACCATAATATTGTATTTTTTTAAAAAAACATGAATATTTAACGGATTACATTTTTACACGGCTTTCGTAGGAACGTATATACCGTGCAAAAAAAGAAATATCCCAATCAATTCCGCAATTATTTATAATTAAGTGACGCTCGATTTGTGGGGTAGATACGTTCCATCAAAAATCGCGCAAAGAAAGACGTGGATCTGACAAAAAATCATAGGATACAATTCTGGGATTAAAACATCGCATAGAAAAAGAAATGAAGTTCATACAAAAATGTAGGGATACTTTGAAAAACCGTGTAAATACATCTATGGGAACATTATTACTTATTATACTAATTACAACAAAGTAATATTGTTTTGAAAAAGGGCGTAAATAATCAGCGCAAATCGAGGAATTCATCTGAAGATTTTAATTCATCATCATCACGGTCAGCTTTTAATGCCTCACTGCTGAAATAAGACCATATCTAGTGGTTTCGTTTTTAGTTGATTTTTACTAAATATATATAAATACGATTTCAATATAAGATATAATAGAATACAATAAGTAAATAATTAAATATACAATTAAAAAAGAGCGGTTCATTCAATTTTAAAGCGATTCTGAAATAACACGGTTCATGAGTTTTTTTTTGTTAATAAATTATGTCGGGAATATATCGCCACGGAACGCTGAAATGATTTGAATGTTTAATCTCGTCACAAAAATAGATAAAAATAAAGATTTATTTGCACAGAATTATTTGTGAATTTTAATTATTTAATACGAAATAAGAAAAAACCAGGACAAAACTAAACGATCGGTTAGCAACGTTCAGTGGCGAATAAAAAATGTGACTTTATTTACGAGAGATCGAGATGTCGAGCAAAAAATGTGCGAACATATTTTTTTGAGCTCATCTATCGTCCATTACAAATTGATTAAGTTTCTTTTTGCGACTGATACACTACGCTCTGTATGAAGAAGAATGAATAATACACAATGTTGAGTTTTTTTTTGTATATTTTAGTAATAGATAGCGCGGGACTAATATTTTGGTCGCTATCGGCCGCGTCGAAAGAGTGCCTCGACTTTTTCGGGCTAGGGGCCGATTCGGACAATTGCAAGCGCACCTGCAGCGCGGGAATGGATCGGCCCAAACGGTCAATATACTATATCGTATATAGGCCATCCGGGGCCGGCGATAGGGTCACCGCCGTCGCCAATCTAAACTGCGGACGCGCGCGCGATCGACTCGTTCGACTCACCTGAAGAGTTGCTGTTGGACGGATGGACCATTCCGATCGAGCAGATCTCCGAATCTCCGAAGGCCCACATGTTATTCTAAATGTTTATGTCGCGCGCGAGGGTAACTAGAAAGGGACTAAAAAAATAACGCGTTCAGAATGCAGCGACAGTGAGGACGCGGAACGGAGTGAAGCTGGTACTGGTACATGGCGCAGCAGCCCCGTGCACGTGGGGGCCGGGGGCCGGGGGCCGGGGGGGTGGAGGGGGGCGGGCGGGAGGGCGGGTGGCGGCGCGCGGTCCGCCGCCGACGCCGTCAGCCGCGACTGTGGCAGCCGCCGCCACCGCGCCGCGGCGCCTGCGCCCTCCGGCTCCTTCCGTCCTGTCAAAGAAACTTCCAGTCGCTAAGGAACTGGATTTCAAAAAAGAGTCCAGTATCCGAATCGAAGCGTAGGTTCCAAAAAATCAAACGACCCTGAATCTCTTTTTTATATCCGGAGACAGGGAGGATATGACGAAAAAGAAAACTTTTAATCGAGCATTTAAAAAAAATGTGTTAGTTTCAATGGACAGATGAAAGCAAGGGCGGTACGTCCTTGGGGGCAACCGGCGCCCTGTCCCGCATACATTTCCCCTAATAAAAAAATAATAATTAGCTGAAATATGGGAACAGAACCGAAGTAAACAGAAAAGTTCCGTATTACCGTATACATAAGGTCGCTTTTGGCTTCCTGCGCAAGTCAGTTCGGGGGAGGTTTCTATATGCCCTGGATGCGTGGTCGCTAGCCCCAGTTTAGATGTTGGTCTGACGCGAACGAGTGTCGTTGTTTGTCAGTCAGTGGGGGTAATAAAGAGAGCATTTTCTCTATTACCGTATACAGAGGTTGGTTTTCATTTACTGCGTAAAGCTCTGTTTGGGACAGACCTGTATATGCCCCGCTGGTCTATATTTTCTACTCGATTCGAAAAATTAACGACACCGTCAACGTTCTTCGACTATATTTTGCATGACTCTTGTCTGATATTTAAATATCAAGATAGTTTTGTTGATACTTATATGTAAATAAAAAAAAATTGTTTAGTTGCGCAATAAAAATATTGATAAATCTCATTATTTTCTTAGTACGATCTCACTGAACTAAAAATATAGTTATTTTTTTTGAAAAAAAGGGAGGGGTACTTTACCCTTTGTTTTTAAGGCCACAAGCCGCCCCTGGATGAAAGTAAATTGAATCTACATATACACGCTTAAAAGACATTAAAGAAAATATATTTTTTTCAGATACATGGCGATTTTTGCGTACAAATGCACAAAAACATATCTACATCATCATCATCATCATAATTTGCCAGCCACGATAAGGCCCATACACTCGCTGCGCGTATGGGCCTTACCAGACTCTCGAATGGTAATAGTGGCCAAAGGAACTACAACACGTGAAGTGAGGGCTCCCCTATTGTATCCATACGACGAGAACCCAAGCCGCCTGGTATCCGGTTTTTTGTAAAGAGTTTTTCCTCTCTTGGCCATCGCTGACATGGACGTGTATCTTCTACCACTGTTGGAATTGGATTTTACCTTTCCGACTGTTTCCAGGCAAGTAGGGGGAGTTTACCTCGGTATTCTTATCTTCTCTAGTCGGTCCTTGCTTATAACAAGTCGCAAGTGATTATTTACCTTGTCGCACAATAACAATCCCTTTATTATGGAAAATACCTCCTCAAAGAGAGGGTCATCTAGAAAAAAAGAAGAGTAGCGAAATTATCGATGAAAATTTTAGGGTTTACTCTCCCAGGGTATATTGATTCTGTGGTGAAAAATCCGCCAGAGACCAGACGTAATATAAGAGCTTCCATGAATGCCGATTTCATAGAAGTGATACTCATATTAACCCCTTGTGTGATTTGCCCGAATACAACTCGGGTAGGTATTTTACTGACACAGTGATTTGCCCGAACTAGATTCGGGCACATCGTACCCGAAACTTTTTTTAGTGATTTGCCCGAATCCAGCTCGGGTCATTCTCCCACCAGTCTAGAGAACGCATCCGCGTGCGTTGAGTGACACGTGTCGTAATTTGACTTTCGAGAACAATTACCCACTTTTTTCCAAGAGGTTGACCACAGAAGTGGTTAAGAACATATTGTATTAATTAAAGAACCCAATATTCTAATTAAGACTTTTTCATTCAATTAACGTGACAAACATCTGAAAATGTCCGAGTGTGATAACAAAATTTGCATAATTTTCGTTCTCAAAAACTACTATTAATATTGTCCACTTCAAAGTAGCTCACGCCGGACACGTCAACACTTTCGGAATGCTTTTTCCGACATGGTCTTTTATACAGCGGTTCTGTATTAATTTCCGCAATCTCAATCTGGTAGCATAAAATGAAAGTATTGGCATATTTTATGGGCAGTTTAGGGAAGTTTTGATTTACTTTCTTTCATTTGAATCGTTGAAAATATATTCTAGAAGATATTAAATACTTATTTTTCAGTGAATCCCCCACGAAATATTTTTGCAGATTCAATGGAACATTCCCAGAATTTAATTTCTGCCAGAATTTATTGTGCGTACATATTACACAAAGAATCTGCAATAAAGAAAAATAGAAAGCTGTTAAGCCACAAAAAAATGATTTTCATTTTGGGAAAATAGAGGTTTTTTAAATTTTTGGCTCAGCTCTCATTATTTTTTTTAACATACACCGAAATGAAATAAACCGATATTTTTTTCAGTTCGGTTCCGATTTTCGTTCCGACAATAGTTGCATTTAACCCTTTCCACTCCAAGCTTTTTTTGTTTGTTTCCACCAGCTACACGACGAAATTGGAAATTTATTAGGTAAATGTGATTATTATTTTTTTACTAAATAAAACGATTTTTTTTATTCTTGTTTCTAATATAGTGCACAATATAACAATCCTTGGATATCAATTTTTAAAATTTATTTCAGTATGGTATTTTTCAAAACATGTTTCTTTTCTTTCACCTTTTATTTTCCTATTAGAGGACACGGCACAATCCTTATGCTTTCCCTCTGGTGTGGGCGTCTCATATATCGTTGCTCGCTTATCGGCTGCGGACGAAATTCTATACCTGCGAGATGAATGGGAGCTCTAAAGTCTCCGATCAACGAGCATCGATAATTGTAAAGGTGTGAGGTACGAGATGATGGTGGGTATGGGATCCTGGTGCCTCTATATCGAGTAGTAAATCAATTATTTGGGCAGTAATTATCCAGCAATGGAATAGCATCCACTTACATGAAGATTGATAAAATTAAATGGAATATTCCTGATTTTATCGTCGCTACTGAAATTCTTCGGGGAAGTCTTCGTTGGCGATAAAACGGATAAATCTAATTAGAGGAATCAGATTCTATGACGGCTGCAAATGACGATCCTGGATCTGGCACAGATCCTTAGTAATAATGGCATTGGAGAAATACTCGCTTCACTTTCGTAATCACTATTTATATGAAAATTGTCAAATACATCGTCCAATTCTCCCATATAGTTACTATCATCACCACTATCAAATTTATTTGGGTTTTTAGCTGTAGTTTTACACACAATTCGCTTTTGTTTTAGATTTCTTGGACTGAAAATTTATTTCACTAATTCCCGTAGATAAAAAATAATACTTAGCAATGTTACTCGTCAAGTCTCAAATAAAAACAATTCAATGTTTTATATTACGAAATAACAAAAATGGACAACAGATGTTTACGAAACCTTGGCGCGAGAGCTTCTGTTTTGTTTTGTCGATACCCGCCTGCCCAGAAACCTTACCATTCTTTTGTTTACGTCAAGGTAGTCGTAGAAAGGGTCCCAACTTTCCAAAATTCTGTAACATCTTGTCAAAACATGTATATATTTCGAATGTATATCGACAAGAAATAATAAAAAAAATTGCTTAAAAAAATCACATCAAAATATATTTTAGCTCCAATGTCGAGTGACTACTCGACATTGGAGCTGGTGGAAACATCGCATGTCGAGTGACACTCGACATTGGAGTGGAAAGGGCTAAGCCCTGATATATACAGTATCCATCCAATGACTTAATACAGTGTACTCTCGATTATCCGTGCATGGATTATCCGGTTTGCGGGTTATCCGTGCCTGAAAATATTTTGATTGATTTTTTTCTATTATGATTATAAGACGCATTAATGAATTGCGATCTTGAATATGCGCGTTGTTTGAACAGAAATACGCATAGGGACACACAGAAATGTCATACCTGCAAATTAATTTCGGTATTTGCCCATATTTGTGAGCTCTCAGGACTTCGTTTGTTCTAAAATCATATTCACGAAATCTTCAGTCCACTTTCAAATGTCTTTCGTAGTTGTTTATTCAGTTGCTTTACTTCTAGCAGTGAAGAAGTGCGATGTCTTTACAGAGAGCAGATTCATTACACATGTGATTATTACCAGTTTCTTTCTGTGTAATATTATTTTTCTTGGTATATGTAATCTCAAAATTCTTAATTTGTGGCTCTACACATCTATACCGTTTAAAATGGAGAAGAACGATTAACAAAAACGAGGAAAATTGGCCTCACGATGAGAATAAGAAGCACACATTGAATGAGATTCGAAAGGAGAATCCACGTCAAAACTCCAGAAGAATATGGTGGTATTCAAACTGTTTGAGAGATATGATCAAACAAAAAAAATAAGTCAGAAGCGTTTGCTAGAGATAGTGATAGTTCTGCGGGTCCTTCCCGGAAAGAAAGAGTACTTAAGAAAGCGATCGACATTCGAAGGTAGATCCAAAACAGAGCGGAGGAATACCAATTAGCGGCCAAATGTGCATCAGGAAACAGCAAAGACATTTCTGAATCTAGGACTTAGAAAGTTTCAACGCCTCGATCAGGCCTGGATATTGAGGTTCAAACCTTGACACGAGCTCAAATCAGCTAACGTTTCCGGGAAGAACGTCTCAGTTCAAATGCTAAGGCTGCTGACAAATTCTATTAATCGAATTTCAAAGAATATTTGCAAAGAGAAATTTGCAATCTGATCAGAATTTATAATCACAGATGAAACTGGCTTGTGCTGGAAGATGCTTGCAACGAAGCGCTAACTTCGATGGAAGTCGAAAAGTCGGCTCCTGGACATAAATCGTCTAAAAAGAAAAGAAATAGGTATTGTATGTTGCGGGAATGCATCTGGAACTCATAAAATGAAACTTTTGGTGATTGGAAAAGCAAAAAACCAAGATTATTTTAAGGGAACGGAAATAAGAAATCTTCCTGTTGATTATTATGATCAGAAAGGGGCATGGATTAGATAGGGAGATTTTCGAAGATTGGTTTAAAACGAAATAGGTTCCAGAAGTGCGATTATTTTTGAAAAATAAAGGAGTTACTTACAGAAACCAGTTTTGTTACTAGATAATGCTCCTTCTCATCGAATGAAAACGATTGAAGACAAACGATGGACTTATGATTACAAAATTTTGCCCCTAATGATTCAACCCATGGACCAAGGTGTTATATCATCAATGGAGCGTCTTTATCGTCAAAAAACTGCAGAAAATACTTGTCGAGAGATATTAATCTGATAATTTTGGAAAAAAAAAAATGACATTATTGGATACTATACATGGGATAACACAATCTTGGTCAAAAGTAAAACTAGTAGCACTAGACTCGATCATGGAAGAAAGATTCTTTTACAACATAGAAACAGATTTAATGGATTCGAAGATAGAAAATTTTTGTATCTGAAATGTGTGGATTATTGGAATTTTTTTTTTTTTTGAAGACGCGTATATGGAAAACGTAGAGGAGTGGCTCAATCATGGTTTAAATGATTCAGGCTTTGAACGCATGGACGATCCTAATATCGTTTAAGCGAAGAAGATACCAGTAGTCATGAAAGGCGGTGGATTGTGATGAAACATTGCTAGATTGCATCGAACAAAGGGGAATGACTATATAATAATGTAATAGCTTTAAGAATATTTCGAAGTGAAATTAGAAGCTCGATAAAAAATCTCAAAAACAAATGAAAATAACAGATTTTTTTAATTCGTGTACATAGTAAACTTTTTTATATTTTTAAGTTCGTATATATGATAAAATAATATATTTTTACTTATTTGTTTGTGTTGTATATATGATATTATATTCGAAAATAAAATAAAAATTTGATGATTCGGATTATCCGTGTTTCTCGACTATCGTGATCATCCTCCCCAGCATTAACCCGGATAATCGAGAGTGCACTGTAGTTATACGTACAACTTTACATATGTTTAAATTTATATACGCTCAATTAGTACCAGAGAGATTTAAATATATTTGATTGAAGCTTTCGATAAATACTGGAGTACCTTCTGGATTTTTAATAAATAAATAAATCGTAATTTTTCTTGTACTAGGTGTGAATACATTTAATTATTATTTTAACAATTTGTGAATTTTGGATTAAAAAAAATATGTAAATTCTAAAGGTCATTCAATAAGTTTCAATAGTAGAAGGCGATTATCATTAGGCAGAAGAGAACGTCAATGTGAATACGATAAAATAATTTAATTGACCAACGTAAAAAAATGTACAATGAACAAAGCCATTATTAAACTATTATTATCTGTCAGCAATTTAAAATAATTTACAAATTATAGTTTTTCCAATATGTTTGTTTATCGGAAATATGAAACTACAAAAAACTTAATACCATTTCTTATGCTTAATAAAAAAATGATTAACAAAATAATGCATGTTTTAGTTTCTATATCAGATTAATAAGTTAATTAAGTATAAGTTTAATAAACTAGTCATAGACCTACTCTAACTTTTATATTATCGATTTTTGTAGAAGGCGTAAACGATACTATGATTAATGATGATTTTCGAATCCTTCTAATCATATTAATAATGGATACTCTATGAAATTATGACGAATTAATAGTTTCGGTTCTAAATACGCTCAATTAAAATGAAAAACTCGTTAGAATAATAATTGCGATATTTTAAAAATAATATTATTTTATCCTCATTTATTATTTTATTTACACAATAATTAATATATTTTTTCTAAACCCTTTAATTGGCCCAATAATTATATATCGTCTGTTGTATTACCGAGAAACACCTCAGTAAATAAAGGGTTAAATGATATACAGTAAAATATAATTCCTCAATTAAATTAATTCCAAGTTTTTTTAAATTCAGTTGTTTAGTACATATTAGAGGTTAGATAATGAAAAAAATACGTGGAGTTGACGCTTTTCTTAAAAATCTTTATTTATTCATCAATAACAATTTTGTTGTTCTCGAAGTATTCTCCATAAGATTCATAAAACAACTGTACTAGCGTTTTTTTCCAATCTTCGAAGCACTTCTTGAACGCTCATGTGCCTTTATCTCATCAATGCTGTCAAAACATCGTCCTTTCGTGGTTTTTCTATATTTAGGAATAGGAAAAGACGCTATGGCCATGAAGCTTTGGCGTTTTTCCAAAACACGAGAAACCTTTTCGACAGCCAATTATAAAGTAAGCATGCAATATGGCTAACAATGTCAAGATACGTCAGAGACAAGTGTATCTGAACATATAGCAATTGGACTCATATCATATCATAAATCTTGTAATAGATCAATTTATTAAACCTATTCTGGACAAAAGTTACCGCTTTAGTATGCGGTATACCGTAAAGTTTTGACTTTAGTATACGGTCTACCTTGAAATCGCGAAATGTTTATTCATTCGTATTCAAATATTCGCACATGAACATTTTAAACGCTGCGTCAACATAAGTAGGATGAGTATTTGGATGCCGTAAGAAATGGCTGAACATAACAAAGAATAACAGAAGGATGGTTGGAGATTTTTTATTGGCAGTTAAAGATCTCAATCTTTTTTGCAGCGTATTGCAACCGGAGACGAGAGATATGAGTGGAGTTATTCACTATGGATTTTTAAAACCAGGCGAAACCATAACTACAGAAGTGTATTGTCGATAATTAGACACGTCGAATCGAAAGCTGAAAGAAAAGTATCAGAATTTATGCAATAGAAAAATAATTGTTCTCTATCCTGATAATGCACGTCCCTACAGAATTAAATTTATCGATAAAAAAAGGTACTTTCGCATCATCCGTATTCGCCAAACATAGGACCTTCAGATTATTACATATTTAAATCATTTAAACATTCACTGAATAATAAAAAAAAATGCAGATGGAGTAAGAAATCATTTTGGTTCATATTTAGCGTTGAAACTTTCTAGCTTTCATAAGAAGGAAATCAAAAAATTAGATGATAGATGGTAAATGGTTGTAAGTAATGGGGGAATTTATATTATAGAATAATATTCGGAAATATAATGAAACCTCGTTTTTTGCGTTTTGAAGGGACTGATTTGAAAAAACGTAATTAGAGGGAAAACGTAGATTCAGGATTAGAAACACGGTTTTGTGAAAATTGAACGCAAATAGCGGGAAAACGTGAATTCCGGGGACGTAAAAACAGGGCTTCACTGTAAATTTAAAAAAATAATATTATAAAAGATGGATTTCTTTCAGGATAACCTAATCCATGTATGTATGTGTGACATAATTAAAATTATTTTTTTTATTAGTTTATATCAGATCAATATCAATTACTATAATAGCATTCGATACAATTTAATCATCAATTAGAAAAAATATTTAGATATGCAATACAAATAATGGTATTTTAATTACATTAAAAGAATTTATGCCAAAACATTTGGTTCTCTGGACAATTAGTATACTAATCAAATTACTTATTCGTACACGGTAACAAATTTAATTAAAACTATTGAGGTCAACAACGGAATGGGAATTATTTTCAGAACTATATATCATAATTGAATATTTAAATGTATTAGAATAATGAAAAATATGTATGTATTCAAACGAATGACGATTTAAACTCGGCTACCACAGGATATTTTCAATTGAAGACGTAAGACAGTCTCCGTTCTTAATTATTTGAGTTGTATACGTGACACATAAAATTTCTGACACTATAAAATGCAATTATTTTATTATAAAACTAAAAATCAGGATCGTTGGATGCTACGGAAACGTGTCGGTATTGAACATTGACATATAGTCGTATGCTAAAAACGTTATAGTTTTGATAGTGTCGTTGTTTCGAAAAACAATGACATTGATTTTTGGCGAGTTTAATATACAGCTTTAATCAATTATATTGATCTTCACTTCTCGAGATAAACATTTTGCATGTCCTATTAAATGATAATTTCTTTATGTAGTAGAATATCTTATATACGACGACCAAAAAATTGGTCCTTACTAAAAAAAGCTCGGATCCAATGAATCAATTAGCATTTTTATATACAGTAAACCCTCGTTCACACTCGCAAAACTATAGATTGTCATAAAAATATTATAATCGAGTGAAAAAGAGCCGACGGATCAAGAAGATATTGTTAAATTAAACGTTGAATGCCAAAGATATTATTGAAAGAAATTAAGTAATACATATATGCAACATACATGCAAAAATTGAAACAATGGCGATGATTTTTTGTCAGCGGCATTAGTAAACGATCGTGCTTATTGCAAAGTAGCGGCATGAAATGAATATATTTCTTCCCGTCATTGGTGTTATTTATTTATAGTAATTTAGTCTTTCCTTTGACAGAGATTTTAAGCCGCGAGCTTGAGAAGAAACATCTCTTAGCATCTACCAGAGGTGGTGTAGCAATATGATTATCTCAGGTTAGGTCAATCCTTAGTTATCATCATAGGCACAATAGCCCTAATGTAGAGCCCTGGCTTGATCCAACACTTTATCTGTTCTGCCGCTACGCTAATCCATCTTCCGGTAAGGTTTCAATGATGCATTGTCCCTCTATACACAGTTCAACATTGTCGAATACTGCTCAAAATATTCATCTGAGAATTCTCCTCTCCAAGATATCAAGTTGTCGCTCATTTTGTTTTATCAAAGCCCAACATTCAGATTCGAATGTTAGAACGGGCCTGATGAGCGTTGTGTAGGGACTGTCTTTAGTCTTCATTAAGAAGAATTTCGACCATAGATGCTTTTGAAGTTTAAAGTAGCAAAGGTTTGCCACACATGGTTCTTCTTCGTACGCCCAAATTGGTTTCATTATTATTTGTAATAAGCGAGTTGAGATATATAAATTTCTGCAGTCTCAAAGCTATTCTCTTTGGCTTTCAGGGGTTCTGTGAGAGCCATCCGAGATCTGGACACAATGTCTACTCCTCTACGACTCCATAATTATTCTAAAACAGGTTTTAGGATATTCCTTCATAATTCGTTCCGTTCCAATCAATGTCACGAACCGAACACCGTTTCAAGTCATCAGCGACATTATCTTGTACGTCACAAAGTGGGACCTTTTTTTCGGTAACGCAAGCTACGAGCTTTGCAGTTTTTGTTGTTCTTAATTGTTCTAAAGGGCGGCGGCAACTCAAAAGTCGCATCATCTGTATAATTTCCATCGGGACAACCTAATACCTAATTAACCGGTAATTTTATTTCTGCGAATCAAAGAATCCCTGAAATAATGTTCTGTATATGATGAGAATTTTTCAGCATGAAACATCGATACGTGTAAACCTAAAATTATATTTTTATATCATGTAAATGATTGCCGATTGACTGATCGGGAGGCCAGAGCAGAGGGGAGTATTCAGATGCAGCCGGCGAATGACAGTTAGCAGAGGGGGGACTGACCTCGTTCCTTGAAGAGCTGCTTGTAGCGGCCGAGCTGGTTCTGGTCGAGCCAGACGTCGGCCTCGGTGCGGCTGGCGGGCAGCAGCAGCAGCCGCGCGAGCGCCAGCAGCGCCGCGCCCAGCAGCGCCAGCGCCAGGCCCCGCGCCATGCCGCCATCACGCTCGCCCCATCGCGCTGTCACTCTGACAGGAACCGGCGGCGGTCCCTCCGATGTTCAGACCGGGTCGCGGGTTGTTTTCCCCGGAGCTTCCGATAACAACCCGACGTCCAGTGTTGCCAACCCCCGCGGAAGCCGGAAAAACATTTTCTTGTGCAACCAATGAGAAAAATCCACGCCCTCTTTTTCAAACCGTAAATTATTCAACCGCCGTTCGTTAAATTCGCAACTTTTAACATCAATTTGAGAGTATACGTTAACAAAATCGGCAAAATAAAACGGAACAACCCCCATAGCAATTAAAGGCGAATTAATTCAAATTCAAAAGAGGTAACCGATTAATATCCAGCATTTTCTTGTAGCTTTCCCGTATTGTTCTCCCTTCCTAGCGAGCTTGAAAATTCTGAATCTACTAAATCGATTCAGTTATGCATGTTGTGTAGAGCTACGACAGCCAGGTCTCTTTTTGTGCGGTTTAATTTTATTAAATTTTAAAGTTATGCGATACGATACATATTTATTTTGAGGTTTATCTTTCCATACGTTCAGGAGAAACATGGCATAAATTAATAGCGAGTAATTTTTTTTTTATTCTTAATTCAATAGCACAACCTGTGAACTATTACAATAAATTGCTTTTATAATAGATATTAACATGCAGAGAAAGCATTTTCTGATCCTTTTTAACCGCTCGTTTGTACTTGGTGCCAGTTTACTGGGATGATTTTTTAGTCTTAGATTATATTTAATGGTGTAGGACTCGATTTGTTCAATAGGACAGAGGGGACTTTTAAGTCATTTCTGATTACATCGTTAGGCACAAATCGAGGTACACCTGTGATCATGCATAGTGTCTTGAATTGGAAGCGACCTATTACTCTTATATTTGAGGATTTTGCTGAGCCTCAGATTTGAATACCATATATCAAGATCGGCCTTAATATGGATTTATAGATAAGCAGTTTAGGGATAATTCTGAGTGTGAGCCAGTGTAGATTTCGCAATTGTATCCCTAATTGCCTTCTCTTATTCATTATATGTTTTTTATACGGCGATCTAAACAGATTCCCAGGCATTTAACTGAGTCTGTCTGGGGCAATAGCTCCTTTACAGGAAGGCAGTTTCCCTTAGGGCGAATGTTAAATGGTTTGATTTGGTATAATTTTCCACACTTTTAGTCAACGATGAATATTTGTCAGACTTTTCTGAAGCATTCCGGATGCTTTGTCAGGATCTTCGTGTGATGCCAGGAGAGCCATGTCATCTGCATAGGTGGCGATTAGGGTGTTTTCGGTGTTGGGCATATTAGTAGAGTTAGTCAGATGCAGTGCGTTTCTTTCTTCATTTTGTTTGACACGGAAATGTCTGTTTCAAAAATATAATTTCAAGATTATATAAAAATGAAGAGGAAGATTTTTCTTAATTTTGTATGATAATAATATGAGACCATATCACCCCGTATTGTGCACAACGATTTCATTAGTTTTAGAATACATTTTGCTGAAGTCGCTAATAACATAACATGGAAATTTGAGAGCCACTTGTCTTCAATGAATTAGATCCCGTCAACCGATGTAGATAATGAGACATTTATTGACGTAGATAAACAACGAGATTATGAAGCACGGGAGGACAACACCAATTGTGTTGAAGTGCATGCATGAGAATTAACAGCTGAATGACTATCAAAAATTATTAGCATGGTTAAAACTCAATATTGAACGTAGCCTTTACAATTGGAAACGACCAACGTCATGGTTTGGAGGTAAGAAAAATCTGTTATGATTGTGTAAGTTTACCTCAACCAAGCTAAAACAATCATCAGAAGCGTTAATCTATGAAATCTTTACAATATGAATGTGAGTTTTACAACTCATCACCTTTGAATCTTTAAAATCATTATCGAAATTTTATATGATGGTATTTACTGTCATGCCTCGCCAATCAGCCATCGTCAAACAAATAAAATTAAAAAATTATATAAAGATGAAATGTGCTTGATGAAACTACTCGCTCCATATATCGCCAGAGACCACTGGTCTAACAATTCTTTACTAGTTATCGAAACTTTAATATTTATTTATAAAATCATCATTTGCGGTTCCTCGGTACTATCTGCCGGTATTATAGTGTCTTCAGCAATACATATTTTTTTAATTGTCTCTCTTTCACACTCCGATCGGATAGTCTTGGGTTACTTCATTGAATATCAGCTCCAAATATATGTTGAATATCCATAATTAACTGCATATCATTGTTGGATCGATAATAATCATTTAAAAACGATATGTCATTATTATTATACTAATAAATTGAATTATTTTGAAAGTCATAAGTCGAGTCGAGTGTTGTCGTATGCCGGTATCAGACGTGGTGGCGATGGCAGTTGGGCACAATTAGAGTTTCGTAGATTCTACAGAGCTATGATGAGCCAGGCCGCTATCCAAGTCAATTTAGTGATGTGTGTGCTACCGGAGGTGCTCGAAGCACCCGATCAGACTGTAAATTAAATATGAATTGGCCCTAACCTCGTCTGATTATTATTGTTACAATCCGCGCGTGACAGCTCGGCTCCCGGGTTTTGGTTGACGACCTGACCCGTATTCGAAGAGCCAAGATAACCTGGAAAACATCCGTCACAGTCATCAGATCATGGTTTTGACAGAGGTGTCCTCCAGGTGGCAAAGACCCTCATCAGGGTTATAAGGCCACGTAAACATTAACATAAACATAAGACTTCCAGTACTTAATCGACTATTATGCGATTTAACAAATCATTTGATAAAAGTAATACATCATTAAAAACGCAATGATGGATTGCAATTTAATTATTGAATCATGTTTATAGCTATATTCATATAATTCATATATTACGTTGTTCAGGAAGAAATCCATTATGTTGCACACTTTAGGGTTCACTTTTAGTCCAAACACGGTAAGGTGCATATTTTTATTTTTTTACTATACCGTGGCTATACTTGTGATTATACAAATCCTATTTAATAATCAAGGTTGAATTGAAGAAACTCGAAACCAATAAACAACATATTGCATGCTATTTATCTATGATTAGGGCTTCAACACAACCGAGGTCACAAAAGCTATTATTGAAGTTATGAGAAAGAAACGAGTGATATTGGTTTCGTTGATTCAAATCGGACAATAGCAATATACAGGATGCCCCTCAATCAAGACGACCATCAAAATTGGAAGAATCCTTGTTAAAAATCCACTATTTAAGCAGATCCCACGTTAAACTGTGTGCTAAAATTCTTAAATTTTAAATCCATAGTGCACAGACTTTTGAAACGCATCTGTAATGTCAGTTAGGACAACGATACCCTTGGGTACATAAGGCGCGTGCCTGGGGCCTCAAAATTCGTCTCTCAAAGCGTTTTTTTTCTATTTGCAGTATTCTTTAAATTGAATTGGCAAATAAATATGGCCAGCTATGGCATGCTTTTTATGTGGGGCCTCGGCATACTGCCCTGCGGTCCCACGGCCCTCATGGGAGTATGCCGAGGGCCCCTAGAAATCCGCCATATTTAGAATGAATTATCATCGGAGACGTTGGAAATTTTTAAAATGATGTATAAATTTATAATTATCGGCTCAATTATTAAAATTGCATTATTTATCGAGTATTGAACTCGTGAATAATTACCATAAACACAACGGAATCGGTATTATAGTTTTAATTAAAATTAAAATATTCATAAACTGTGTAAATTAAATTATATGGGATAATAAATATGTTTATTCATATTTTTCAAATCATTAAATTATCGAAACATAAACCAAAACTGGTTTCATTTTATTTCCTAGAGAATGTAAAATTGATAAAAAAAACTTGATCTATTCTCATGGATCTAAAAAAACTATCATTTTTTTTAATACATTTTAATTTGTATGCTTAATTTTTTTATCTGATATACATATCCGTATATGATTCAACATATTAATGTCACGACGAGCCTTTCGCAAATATGATGGGTGTAAATGCTGATAAGTAATTTCTCATCAATAATTTATGAATCATGCTAGATCGAATTGATCATACTCGACTTATGCATTGATATAATAAAATCGTACCATTTGTTTTCGATAGGAAATGGATTAATAAATACAATAAACGAGAGTGTATGTTGAAAAAACATATTTAATTGTTTTTAAATTATCATTATGGAAAAAAATACATCGTCAAAGGCGAAATACATAACGTAACATTACGTAGATAGCTTACAAAAAAGTATTTTTCTTACATAGCTATTGCACCATTCATTTTTCTGATTGAATAGAAATCGACACATCGTACAGGCCCAGCCCATAACTAATCGAGAATTCGGGATCGCAGTGTCCCATAAAATTTATTAACGAATTTCATATATAAATATAGCCTTTGATATGTAATACAACTATGAACTAATAAGGAATATTAAACTTTCAATTTGTCGGCGAGCGAACAAGACAGGCCAGTGTTGTCTGGTTCGACGTTGAGACTCTCGACTACGCCATTATTGATTACCATGGAATAACGTTTGGAGCGCTTTCCGCCTAGCGGAGGCAGGTCCATAGCTAAATCTACTGCGTCGGCGAAAGCACCTTGAGGATCGGCGAGCATACGAACCTAAAAAAATATATATAATTATATTGTTGTAATTATTGGACGATATATTTGATATTTACCTTTCCGGATGTGTTCTGTGCTTTTCCCCAGGCGGTCATGACGTAGGGATCGTTGACAGAGACGCAGACGATCTCGGAGATACCTTCGTTTTTGAGATTGTCGGCTGCGGTAACGTAGCCGGGCAGATGAGTCTTGGAGCAGCCGGGTGTGAACGCTCCGGGAACGGCAAAGAGCACAATCTTTTTCCCATTGCACAGATCGGCAATGTTTACTTTGTTGGCCGGAGACTCTTCATAGAGATCAATGCTCGGGATCTTATCGCCGACCTTTAATAACAATATAATTTTTAGTCGATTCATTGTTTGAATAATTAAAACTTATGTAAGATCCGTTTCTGTTATTTTATTAACAATTAAAGATAAATTTCATTGCGTAACGTTATCTAAAAATGATGGAGAATAAAAATTTCAGTGGATTAATTTATCGTTTCTTTTTGATATTAATATTTGCAATAATATGCAATAATTCCTTGGAGGAACTAACTGAAAGACTTATGTACTAAGTAGCAGTTATCTGAAACCGATGATTGTGAGAAAAGGAATAAATGTATAAATAAAAGTGGTTTCGATTATATTGAATTGGTATTTTCTTAAAATTTTTCAATATTTTAATGATAAATCAACTTCCAATTGACATGATAAAGTAACGGTTTAAAAATATAGAACTTATGCTGTATACCTTATATTTTTTAAATTAATATTATACGATTTGACATTCTCATAAAACTTAAATTTGCATCAGTTTTAATGAACAAATATATACACGACCTTGACGTTAACATGTTAATACAAAATATTTCATATCGTCAATGAAATTTTCATTTGCGTAGAGTTTTTTAAAGTTTCATTGCTAGTTTTTCTGATACTTATATTTTCAGCAATAATTGTTTATAAAAATCATATTTTCATTGACAACATGAAAGAGTGGATCTATAATCGGTTGAATTATTATTATTCAGACGTTTAAATTATTTTTTTATTCAAATTAGATTAATACAATAATGAATTGCGCATATGAAAGGTAAAATTGTATGGAAATCGACCCCGGCTCAGACGCGGTATGGACGGGGGCGTAGATCAGAGGGCGGAGGCCCATACCTTGACAGGTGCCATAGCTGCGGAGGACACGTGCAAACTGCGAACTGCTCTCGACAGCGACAGGCACAACCGGCGAGACAGCATTCCAGAGCCGGCGAGAACTTCTTCTTCTTCTACCGAACACGCAACTCAATTACATAAACACGCTCGATAAGTCAATAACAGTGTCAGACCAAACACGTCACGCTCGATCAATTTGATTTAATTTATCGCTCCTGCTTTAATTTACATTGCAAACCATCGACATTTTATCAATTCGCTACATACTTTTTGTTCATAAAATATTGCTGACCCAAAAGAGGAGGGGGGGATAAGTGGGTCATGACCTAAAATGACCCTGCACAAGACCGTATTGATAATATATTAACGCGAAATAGTAGCAAAATTAAGACAATACATCGAAATTTAACGTCATTAATTAACAATTTATATTCAATATTTCGATTTAAACTATTATATATAATAATTGACTGCACACATTAGGTAATGACGAATAATCTCTATAATATTTAAATGATTCTATTATGTATTTATTTAAATTAATTATCAATTTTAAATTAGTTAAATCTGAAAATATTAAGTTTTTTCTCTCTCCGTATTATATACATTTTACTTTACAATTAAAATGAGTAGGATTATGTAAAAAATATATAAAAAATAATAATGATGGTGTAGATGCATAATTTAACATATTAATGATTATAATTTATGTAATATTTTTTTGTGCCTTGCCGAGATAAAAAATCTATGTACTATACATTTCGAATTATTTATATTATTACTTTTTAAATATTTTTTTTGTATCATGCTGCCATTGTAATGTATGGATCTGATGGCACTGTAAATATATAATTATGATTGTAATGTATAGGACTTGCTATATTGTGGGATTTAAATTTATATATATTATTATGTAATCGGATAAATATGATAATGAATCATTGACAATTTATTCCATTTTATTAATTATTATTTAATGTAGGTATTGAAATTTGTTGATATTTTAAATGAGGTTTTATTAGTGTTGTGAGATCCGTTAATTTTTTGTTGGCAACACTGTCGGTGCCTGGTGACGTTTGGCGCGCTGGTGCTTTTGGCCATGGCGCCTCTCTGCTTACTACGAGCAGGCGGCTGCCTACTAGACGTTACAGACGGCTGGTTAACGAACCCCAACACCCAAGTCTCCGTACCCTTGAATTTTTTTTATTTATCCAAAGACAGTAAGATGATTGTGATTGAGCGCGCTGACGCTCTCTACGCAATAAAACAAAACATTCTAGCTTACAGTAGAAAAGTAGGCGAAAATCTATCTAGAAACGACAAACGAATGGAGCACCGCCACCGTAAAACGTGCGTGTAATTTTGTATTTGACATGTATATTTAAATGATGTGTATTATATAAATGAAATTTTACAGGAAACGGAGGATACGAAGAATAGCACAAAATAGATTAAATCAACACAGGCACAATCATAATTGTTCATCGAGCGTAGATTTTGATTCTGAATTTTCGGAATCTACGAGTTCTAATAATACCCCAAGTGGTCGGTTAAACTACAGTTTAAATCTCAATAAAGAGTGTTGGCAAATTGATAGAGATCGATCATTTTTATTAAATTATCATACCGATTCAGCCAATGATATACAAATGAGTAATAATGAAAATAAATATATACATAACGGATTGAAATCTAAAAAGTTTTTGGACATAGATTCTGGGACACTATGCATCATCAGAAAATGGTTATCAAGAAATACTACGTTTATCAAGTATAAAGGGATGACTGATGTTCCGAGCCATTTGTTCGACACTGATAGGAATTATTTTAAAAAAGTACTGTTTGCCCTTAGTCCTAAGGTAGTAATAGAAAAATGTGTTGACATCTGTAAGAATAAAAAATCCGTCGATTCACCACCTGTATATGAATATATTGATATACAAAGTCAGATAAGTCAACACGATTTTGTTAATGCACTTGGATTAAAGCCTTTGAATGCAAGCGAGAGTAAAATTGACTCTAATCAGAGCGTAGAGGTTAGTATAAGTCAAGTAATCCCATAAGTAATGTCTGTCTTTGATGTAAAAACTAAAAATAAGAAAGAAACTTTTAATAAACAAAATTAGTATCTTCGGTTTACTAATTCTGGTCTATATTTTTGTCGTTCCTTTGTAATTGTTTGATTACGTTCGTATGGATTTTAGTTTGTCATACTTCGCACGCTCATCGCTGAGCATGCCAAGAACAGCATTTGTTGGTTACGTAATCCTGGTGCAGGTTGATCAACTAGCCTTGCAGAGAGGAGAGCCCAGTGGCAGATTTCCTCTTAGGCGCATAATGCTCACGCCTGGGGCCTCATTAATTCAGGGGGCCTTAAAATTGAACACTCAAAACGATTTTTTTTATTGTTTTATTATATTTTTTCATAACAAAAATAATTAATAATTTAGCAGTCTTCCCTAAATTAAATTGAAAAATAAATAACCCCAGCTATGGTATATTTTTCAGGGGGGTACCCTAACGGTCATATTTCGAACTCGTACTGACTGTTCCGCTGGCCATGATCCATGGATTCAGCCGTGTAGCTACCTTAAGGCAAAGCGATGCAAGGTATGGAGGCCCTCGGCATATAACTCTACCTCAGCCCACAGGGGCCTCTGAATTTTTCTAAATATAATAAATAATTGTACCATCGAGATCGCTTAGGGGTAGGGGTAGTAAAAATTTTGAGGAAGGGGAGGGTCTCAAAATTGAATTGCGTCTGGGGCCTCTCAAATGCTAAATTCGCCGGGCTCTTTGGGCCAGCAGACCAACATCTCAGCAAAACAAAACAGCCGGGTAAATCTGGTCTGGGATAGTCACGTTTCTACTCTAATTACTGATGACAGAGACACTAAGAAATGTTTCTTACTGACTCTCGGTAATTCGGGATGTTATCCTTTTGTAGCCATGGTAATCCGGGTCGCTCCCTTAAATGTGTTGGAATACGTTTTAATGAAACGTGAAAAACTAAATTAATTATGAGATGATTATATTTATGTGGAATATGGATTTAAATTGAAATATATTTTTGCAGAGCATGAAAATTGATAAAAGAAAATCTACCAGGGAAAAAAAAAATATGGCCGTTCTACCTAAAAATTCAAAATGGATAAAGCAAATATCGCCGATGAATAATTCACAAAAACCGAAACAAAACCCTAGAAACAACAAACGGAAGAGGTGTACATTGTAGAATTAATATTACAGCGAAACCTCGATATTGCAGAATTGAATCAAATTCATACAAAGGCTATTCGGGATTCGTTTTTTAATCCGCCGTCCAAATTATTGTAGATAAATAAATCATATTCACATTTATTTAAGTATAAATGTTTTTTTTTAATCGGAAGTATATTTTATTATATTAGCCAATTATTGTTACATACTTATACGAGGAGATGTTTGTTGTAAATGTTTACCGTCAATTAAATCAATTGGTATTGCCTTGTTATCATGAAAATCTATCGTAATATTTTATACAGATCAAGCGGCAATCAAAAATTTTTGCAATTAATTTGAATTGCAATGAATACTAAAATTTATTATAATAATCGATGGTACAAAGTATATTTTTAATATTTATACTGTAGTTATACATGATGGTATCAAAGCGATATCTTGTAATTTAAGAGCTCTTTAAATATATTTATTCTTGTCGTTAATAAATTTATTATAGTTGAATATTTAAAAGTTTTTAACATATATAAATGAGTTAACTGTTGATATGTTTCACGGACATGGAGAAGTCGAGATGTATTAAATGATATTAAAATAAAAGATAATTTATTAAAATTTCATTTAATTTTATTTCAATCCCTTTTGCATAGACTGATTTATACTCACAATCATCTCCTTTTATAAATTGGATTTTATGGGATTCTTGCAGTATACGATGTGAATAAAAAAAATCGTCAAATCGAAGTTTCACTGTACGATTTTTTATCAGCATGATATTCTGATATATATTGTATTGTCATTTTTTCTTTATGCATGCATGTATTCAAAATACTGTTTTATTTCAGTTTTTTACATAATCCGTATCATCCCGAAGAAGATAGAACGATAATAAATTGGGCTTTAAGAGGAATTAATTCGAAGCAAGTAAGCGGTAATGTTATGTGGAAGCAATTAGAAGAAAAAGGTGTTTTGGAAGGTATATATTAAAATATTTTCTTTAAATATGCAAGCTTACACAGATAATTAGTAGGTTTATTTTTATAAATAAGTCAAAACATAAAATAAAATAAATATACATTAGAACTCTTTTTTTACACGGTAGATACGTTTCAGCAAATATATTAGAAAGAATTCATAGAAAAATTGAATTTATTAGGCTGAGTCAAAAATAACTTCCGATTCAGGTAGACATTTTCTATTGTATGGATTTACTCCCAGTGAGTCACCCGACTAGGGGATTTTTGTTTTCATTAAATAGATAAGTGGCCTGTCAGTCATTCGACAACTGTTTAGTGTGGTAAAATGAAGAATCAAAAAGTGCATATTCGTCACGTGATGCTTTGGGAATTCAAACAAGGCACTAGCGCTAGAGCAACGGCCGAAAAGATATGCAGTATATACAGTGAAAATCTGGTAACCGATCGGGCAGTTAGAAATTGGTTTGTGAAATTTCGTTCCGGAGATGATTCTTTGAATGACGACATTTCAAATGAGATATTGGAACAAAATTCTCGTCAAACGACAAGGGAGTTAGCAGAGAAACTCAATACGTCACGATTTACAGTTTATCGCCACCTGGAAAATTTGTAGGAAGTCAGCAAGTTAGGCCTATGGGTACCACATAATCTCAGTGACCGAAATAAGGCAGACTGAAGTCTACTCTCGCGGCATAAAATTGAGCCTCTTTTGGACAGGACAATAACGGGCGATGAAAAATGATTCATCTATGAAAATATTGTCCGCAAAAGACAATGGTTGGATAAGGATCAACCACCCCTAACCGGACCCTAAAGCCAATATTCATGGCAAAGAAAACTTTTTGTGTGTATGGTGGGATCGTCGAGGAATAATCCATCACGAGCTGATGAAGCGCAACGAAACGATTACTGCCAACACATACGCTCAGCAGCTGCAAAGGGTTTATGAATAATTACTGGAAAAGCGTCCTGCACTCGTCAATCGGAAAGGCGTTATCCTGTTACACAATAACGTCAGACCACACACGGCAAAAGTGACTCAAGAAAAAAATCTGGAGATCAACTGGTCTGTTTTGCCACATCCACCCTACTTCCCAGATCTTGCTCCTACGGACTACCACCTTTTCTGTTCCTTACAGAATTTTTTGAATGGAAAAAGTCGATACTTTCTTTCAGTCCAAACCTACCTAATTTTATGAGTAAGGGATCGATAAGTTTCCAATAGGATGGGAGAAGGTTATATTTAACAGTGTTGAATACATAAAGATTAATATAATTTTGTAAATTTTTTAAAGCAAAATAAAAGTATGATAAAAAAATTGGAGGTTATTTATGACTCAACTTAATATTATTTTAAAAAACAAAAAATATTATTCATTCATACGTATATTAATGTCACGTCTAATGTGTTTGAATCTAACGAAGTCTTTTGTTTGTTATTACTGTTATGTGTTTTTTCAAAATTATGTCCTTTTGTTCCAATGAATACTGGAATGTACTGGAATAATGGAATAATACCACACGAAGAGCATATTATTTCAAAACCATGTAAAAAAAGAGTTGAGTTTAAAAAGCATACACAGTCAACCCTTCTATAGCGCCGGACCACGCTATAGAAGACAAGGCACCCATATAAAATTTGGGATTAGGTTTTTTTACGTTGTATATTGTAAATTGATTTGTTTTTCATTTTATTATCAATTTGTTGTTTAATTTTGTTTAATTTAACGGAGCACCATTGCACACGCTTTTCTATAGCAGGGAGCGCTATAGGAGGGTTAACCGTAGTATTAATGATGGGGTAAATTATTTTCAATAAGAGGCTTAGTCGACGAATCACTATCGAATTTTTGCAATATTTTGCCTATAAATGGATTATTATACAAGCACATCCCGACGAGAAGTACGCAGAAACCTATCAATTGCTCCCAATGGAAAAATTGCCAACTGAGAGATAAAGATGCGATCCATATCACCAGAGTTCTGGAATAAATAAATAGAAAATTATTGAAATGATACATAAAATATTTAATATTTAATTGAATCACCTGATGGAATCTAGGACCATTCTTGTAGTAGCCGACATTTCTTTCGTCACGCTAATTCCGGCAAAATTAAAAAACGCAATCGATATCACACAACCGAATACACTAACCATCAGTAACGTATTGTTTCCTATGAAGTCAAAGATAATCGTTTAATATTTTGAAACGAACAACAGTTGTTTTGAAAGACTTGCCTATTTGAACCAAGCCGTCGATTGCGTCTTCCATTGTATTCCGCGGATTATTGCCGAATGGAGGCGAAGCCGGTGTGTAGTAGAATATAACGTGCAGGATCAAAAGTGTGCAGAAACCGAATACTCCTTCCCAACCGACGGCTAACAGCGGAGGAATATCCGAATCTCAAGAAATAATATGTTATTAATATAAAAATAATACGTAAAATTAATCGAAAAGAAAAATCAATTACTTGTGATGTACTTCTCTTCGTAAACCATTTGAGTGGCGCTGATTATTTGCGCTGCTATGATAAGTAAATCTCCGGTTATAATACTGTTTGGTCCGTACTCCTGGTTTGAATTCATATTTATAAAATCAGACACCCCGACAATAATAAGACCGAGGACGACCGTAACTGGAAAAAAATACGTAGCGTATTAAAATGACAATTTATTGAATATGAATATGCTAAAAACGTACCGATTCCAGCCCATTCCCTCGGCACCATCTTCTTTTCGAGGAATACTACGGAAAACAAAGCCGTAAACACTATAATGGATCCCCGAAACATTTGAAAACTGCTGGCATATGTCATATTTAATCCGATATTCATCGTCGATGTTGCAATCTGATAAAATATTAACCGTTTCAATAAATACGTTAAATCAACTGCAGTGTTTATCTTAATACTCACGAGATCCAGCATGGCGGGAATCATAAATATGAATGGATTGAATTGATCGTTGCCTCTAATCAACGCGTTTGTATGAGCCGGAATCGATAGTTTACCTTTGTATTTATATATCAGGAATTTGATAACTAACAGGCATAATATCTCGCCGAGAAACATAAAGCTTGACTAAAATTTGTTTAAAAATGATCACGATTATATAAACGGTTTATTTCAATGTAATGATGATTACCTGCAAAAATGGATGTTGAAATTGTCTCAGTGCTCCGTCCGAGCCTTCCGAATAAATTAAATCTGCCCATTTTATGGATAGTGTGTTAATTGATCCCGTCGTTACGAGTAATAATGCGAGGAATTTTTGATATCGTGTCCATGCCATTTTTTTCAACCTGTCGGAATGTCATGATGGATATTTATTGAAGGTATATAATATTGTAATACGGATAAGTAGAGACAAACTATGTGTTATTGTTAGTAATAGCTCGGCAAAGATTTTATTTTTTGTATATATCGAATGATGAATTATTTTTTGTTTAGGCAGAACGTGGCAGAGTTTACGCTCAAGGTACCTGAGAACTATTTTATTCAAGCTGAGGGATTATGGGTTAAGTTACGATGACGAAATGAAATTAAAAGTTGGAGTCGAGAAAGGTAAATACCATTTAATAAAAAAAATATGATATGAAGCAATGATGATTCATAGATTTATTTTTCCTATTTTATATTAAATATTATAATTATATGGCCATGGTCCACCATAAGGGGAATCATGCATATGGTCACGTTCCTCAGAAATGAGGGAAAGTGGATTAATAGTTTGTATAAAAATATAATAATATTTAATCGCTTCACGATTTAAAAAAAATATATTTAACCCTTTGTGTGCGGCATACACTTTTCCAAAGATTCTCAAAAATGTTATATATGTACTTAAAAAAATATCCCCAATTTACAATTGTATTTTTTTTCCAAATTCCTAGAGTTGTAGTAGAATCTAATCAAACCTACATCAACCTTCGCCAAAATATCTTGAAACATATATTAAAAGTAATATTCTTTATTGTTTAAGATGATCCCTGATTTAATTGTTGGATTATTTAAACCAGGGTTCCCCAACGGGGTCCATCTGGGGGGTCTATGGATGTTTGAAAAGGGTCTGTAGTATTCCAGGGGTCTATTGAGGGTCGATGATAATTTTGCATTTAATTTTAAACTTTTTTCTTTTAAATGTCTATTGAATTAGGGTTAATTTGAAATGCAAAATGGTTAATTTGATTTCCAAAAGGGTTAACTTGATGTGAAAAACCTGTATCATATGGGTTATCCAAAAGTACTTTAAATGGAAGATTTTTAATCATGTATCATTCTGGTTCTGGAAAATAACAGTAATAAAATATTTCTTTAAAATTTTTTATCATTGTCCAAGTCTTTTTGGTAGCCTTCAAATCTATAGGATTATAGTCCATGTGTACACCCTTTAATGATTTTGGTTAGAGAACTTGGTTGATCATAATAATATCTTCTCCTGATCTTTCGCTACCTTGTAGCCACTGGCAGTTTTTTTAGATTTGGATAAATTAGCCCTGTCCAGTATTTTTTTATTATCTATTATCTCCCATTTTTGTAAAAAATACATTTCTCCTCTCACATCAGCAGACTCAAGTTCGCTGTTTATTTTAAGAATATGACGAGACAGCCTTTTTTAAATTTTAAAAGTTTAAATTAGTGTAGTAAAATATATTTTTTTTAATTTCGCTCTACTCAAATGTCATTGAAATATTTTTTTTTTTTAATTTTGTCGACAATTTTCACTCGCAAGTTCCATCTTGCACACGAACATTCATCATCGTATATCCTTGGCTTGTACTGTAGACAAGGACTTGTCTGGTGCGTAACAAAAAAAAAACGTCAATTGATCTCGTGATCATGCATAATTAAAAAATGCCCGCAATTGATAGACTGAATGTGTTATATCGGCATATCGCACCTAACAAAGGGTTCATATATATATAAACTGTATATACATATATATAATCCTTAAATAAAAAATATAAGTTGATTTTAATTATTAGACTCGATCGACATTTATAGCGTGTGAATGGGTTTCCCTTTTTCCTTTTTTTTTTTTGAGAATAGAATTGGTATATTGCAGTCTTATCGATTCCGAGTTTGACACCACATGCATTTCTAAATTACTATACATATTAGTTGTGTTTATTATATTTTACAGGGACCCATCATAAGATTAAACCAAAAATACCGGATTATCGAGTGATTGCGAACAAGGAAAATTCTGCAAGATTAGGTAATTTTTGTTTATTTATTATAAATATTAAATGTTTTATTTGCAATGAGAGGTTTTATCGAATGTTTTCATATTTTATTACAGAAGCAACACATAAAAATAATCCTCCATTAAAAACCTCAAATAAAAAGGATGTTTATAACGGTGAAAATATTTCAAAAGATGACGTACCTCACAGAGAGTCTCGGCGTAAATCGGACAGAATCGCTCCAGTTTATATTAATCCCAAAACTGGGAACAAAATGAGAAAATTATTTACAGAAAACAGTTATATCGCATCGGCATCATCTAATATGTGAAGATCATGCAATTATAAGTTATACATTTATTTAATTTATGTTGTAATTAGGTTGTATATTATATATGACGAGGTCTTATTCAAATATAATACATCTTATTCACATTTAAAATTTGCTTGAATAATAAAAAATGAATTAAAGAAAAAATATTAAACTCAGGCATTCGTATAATTTTGAAATAAAAGAATATTTAAATATTTCGTATCTAATTGTATGTTACTTTTTTTTTTTTTTTGGTAAAGATGTCACGTGTTCATTCAAAATATTATTATTTAATATTAAAACTAGGTTAAGTTTGTGTTTACGATTTTTTTCCGTGTCTGCAACTTCGACAATAGCGTTGCGTAAGAAATCTACCCACTTCTAGCACCAAGTGTTGCTACAACGCCAGCATATATATCGCCAAAAAATTATTTTTAGATTGTGACGAATAATTACTTTTTTTTTTTTTCAAGTTAGAATATATCATTTATTTGCATGGTTTTGCAGACTATATATATCATTTGCAATGTGACTGAATCGTATATAAACATAGAAAATACAAATTATAATGGTAGAATGCATAGTTCTAGAAGACATTGCTATAACTGTGACCTTCCTTATCTAATAATTTTTGTTCAAATTTGGCGATTGTGCGGGCTGTGGTCAATAGTTCATGTCTTACTTTTTTTAATATTAAAAATAAAGTATACTAAATTAATTTATCAATATATTAACAATGTTATCAACCGTTTCTGTATAATTAAATACGAAATGATTAAAACTGCATTTAATGCATGTTGTGATTATTTTTATTATTTAATATTCGCAACTGGATTCATTGTTTGGCAGCTTTGACATTGCCACGTATCGATAAAATAAACAAGCCGAGGAATTTATCTAAACGAACTGCCATAACATTTTAGATATTAAATTTCAAAGATTTATTATAGTTTTTTTTTTTAAATAAAATCTTGTAATTTTACGTTTAAATAATTGTTTGTTTTATTTTACTTTTCTTGGTTTGTATACAATAAAAAAAAATTATACGAGATTGCATTATCTAACCAAAGTTTCTAACATCACTTGTTTTACTTAATATATTTTCCATAATGTTTTGAATAATCCGTGTAAATAAATCGGGTTTATCTTCAATCAAAAGTATTAGCAAGAATATATCATGGCCTATTTATATTTGACGAGAGGATTGAAATTATTTCTTCGTTATATTTATATATATGTGCTATATCCATAGTTTACTAAGATAATTGAATAAAACACTTTATAATCAAATTTAAGTGTGATTCATATGTAAAATAAGCTTTAAACGTTTATCTATACTTATAGCTGGCTATTAGTATTAAAAGAGTGTTTAAATAAACATTATTGATCCGATCCAGAATAAATTATTTAATATTTAGTGTTTTACAATACAAACAATTTTGAATATCTTTCAATCCTATACTAATTACGCTTATGAATCTCATAACATTTGTTAATATTAAGACTTTATTTACGTATTCATATTATACATAATATATGTATATATATGCTCTTAATTTTCTGATTTCAAATGCAAAAAATAAATTGGACGAACGTCATATATTATTGTAATTAGTTATGATTATTATGTCGAATATTCATACATGTAAGCATATTAAATTTATATTTTATTAAATCGAGTTTTTTATTGACAGCTCAGCTCCCGGGTTTGTGGCTGGCAACCTGACCCGTATTCGAAGAGCCAGCTAACCTGGAGGACAACCGTCACAGTTATGGCATCAGGTTTGAGACGGACGTGCCTCTGCCGGTGCTTGGGAGGTGGATAGAAGATGCCCAGGATCGGCGGAGATCGCTTAGTGTCCTCTAGGTGGCAAAGACCTGTTTCGGATTTGAAGGCCATTTGAATAAATAAATAATAGGATAGTAGCTGATTATCCGAACAACAGGGCACTACATATTTTTCACTGGCTCTGGTTTTCCTCCCTCCAGTTGCCCAGTCCTAGCAGAGATGTGTCCGATTCAATTATATAACCACTGTTGGATGGTTATCCTCCCCGTTTCCTAGGCACTTCAAATATGGATTAAGTTTATAACTGTGAGCCCGGAGCCTAGTCATCGTGTGAGTTTTACCAACACTCGGATGTGAGTAGGGTTGTATTGAGTTTTAATATCTGATCAGATGCTACGGCCAATAATTAAAAAAAAGGACAAATTTTATTTTTCAAATTTTTTATTTTATTTTTTTTCTCCTTTAATTTTAATATATAAAACCTTGTACCAACTTCTTCGCTTCTGTATCTGGTTTACTAAGTTTATTAGTATTTATCCTTTTTTTTTTATATAATTTCGTTTTTACATATTTTCCGTTCTGGATCGATTGGTTTCCAGCTCGAGTAGCAAACTTGTTCCAACCTAGTCACATACACAACCAGTTTTCAATGAAAATGTCACCTCACACCGCCAGGGGTGCGCTGTCTATATGACCATATTGTGCGACGCACACAGGCGCCGCAAGATTTTGTGCCCTGAGAGGCGCAAATTTGGAAAAAAATGAAATATATTTAATATTAATTCAATTAAATAATTGAGGAGGGGTATAGGAGACTCCTATACCCCTCCTAAAAGTATATAATTTTTATATCACTCATGATCAGTCAGAAATTCATCTGATGAGAACAAGGCTGAGATAATATAATCAGCGATTACTATGGATCAATTATATTCAGTGATTAGTACTCCTCGTATATATATCTTTTTGCACTTTTTCTATGGTGTATATGTAAAAATAGCAGCAAAAACTATTGATACAAAGCGATTTTGCATCCAGATATTCTAAAAATATTACCGTTAAGATGTTCCATTTAGAATAAATAATTATTTGAATATTGAAAAACTCGTAGAACTAACGACTTGCAGAATTTGTAGGTTTTGTCTATCAAAGAAACACATAATAATAAAATGTGTACAGTTATTGCATCAAAGACTATTTGCCGGGAACGTAATTAAATCAAACGTCAGCTAATATTGCGGATGTTAATTTTTATTACCTTCAATAATGAATTAATTATACTTTGTATGAAATAAACGACGGTAGTATAAAAACCTCCTTGGTTTTAGCTCGAAGTCTACATGATTATTGATTTGATTTTTCAGGTTATATAGATATAAACAAATTATACACTGTTAAATTTTTTTATTCGTCTCGATATTCCAACAAACATTGTCTTCTATAATTTATTTAATCTACACACATACATTTTTTTTATATATAACAATATGAAGTCTTCAATGAATATGTCGTTGAATACAATTTATAAAGATTTATAAGCGGGATTAAAAAAAATAAATGTATACGCACGGAAGACGTTTCTCGTTTGATTCGAAACTTCAAATAAATCGATTCATTTGTTTTTTTTTTAAATTTTAAATTCAAATTCGAAGCGTCCTCGCACTTATACATGTACACAATTTTAAAAAAGAATTTTATGCAATGAATTGACATTTAATACTTAGTGATATGGTATTTATTATTTATGAAAAGTTTAATTTAAACATATTTTATTTATATGAGTCAGTCGTTAGTTTTTCATTGGGTTAGCGAGACTCGATATTTTCGTGTGAATCATTTCGTAATTATTGCTGGTCTATTCAATTTGTTACTAAAATGCTATCGAACAATATTAAATATTATCCGCAAAGTGTGAATGTATGGCATTAGGTTCGGTGTCTAAAATAAGTATAAAATATTCTTATTCAATATTTTTTGATTTAAATAAATAGTTTAGGCATTCTATGCAATGTCTAAATTTCACACTTTGATGATAAAATATACGTACACATATTGCATTCTCGATTGTATAATAAAAATATATTGAAGAGTATATTACATATCGAAAACAATTCGTTTTAAATTAAAATATCAAATTTATATCAATAGTGATGTAACATGCTTTTCATAATCATTTAATTTTTAATAAAATCATGTTTTTTATCAATGCAAAGTTCGTTTAAAATATAAATCGTAATGCAACATTTTGAATAATTTTACGGAGATATGTATAGTGTAAATTATAATTTTTAATTAGTATAGACAAAATAATATACATACATGTTCACCATAAATAGGAATGAAATATTTTATGTCCCTATATTATTAATTATTTACATACGGATAAATTTACAAGGTATATTACGTTTAATATACATCAACTAATATTTTATTTCACAGTTATAACATCTCTAAAAAAAAAACAAGTAAAAACAATAAACAGACATTTTCTTATTATAATACATACAGCTTATATATATATGTATATATATTTATAAAATTATTTTATATTCTAACGTGATTTTTTTACTATCTTAATTATAAAAATGATAATTTACGATTTCACATTTATTATTAAAATGAATGAAATAGGAACTCATCACATTGGTCCTCATTAATGTATACATTTTTCAGCTCATCGAATAAATTAATAAAAAAAAGATTTATATTTAAATTATTGCTTATAGATGAGTTCATGTGAAGCGATTCTATTTTTTTTATCTTAAATTTTAATAAACCTGAAAGTGTTCTGAAGTGGCATCAATCTCAATATATATATTTTTTTTGTTAAAGGACCCTGCATTGTTTTGGAGAATATGCCACTTTTAAAAACGTCGGATGAAACGTGTCGGAAGCGAAAATATTATAATTTAATTACAAAGCCTGGTCATTTTTATACCTATATTAGTCGTAGATATGCGTAAATTGAATGCTTTGAAGTAAAATATCACAGTTGAAAATAATCTGAATAACTGGGTCGGTGTAACAGAAAGATTCGGTAATAGAAAGTGAATAGGCTTTATAAAAATCATAGAGTAACGTTGCGTTTTTTCTTAAAAATGTGTATTATAATTAGTTTTTGCATAAATAATCGTGTCAAGTATAATTTTTTGGCAAGTCGACACGGTTATTTATGCCACGACGAGGATATGTGATACACAGACAGAGTCAAGAATAAATGAAAAAAATATTAATCTTACAATACATACGTATAATATAAATATTTTGTATATATTTATAGGAACTATAGTCCGTGGAAGACTGGGTTAGTAAATTAGCGTTGAAAATATTAATCAGTATAAACATATTATATGACGGAGAGTACAATATTCATTTGTTGAACACTAAGATGGAGATCCAATCATCGCTACGTTTCTTTGGATAGGCGAAATACTGCGTTACGTTAAAATTTACACTATGATAATTTAGATTTATTAATATTATCAATAAGACGGAACTCTACATGTTTCATTAGTTCACATATTTGCAAATCATAAATGTTACTCTTACATCGGAGAGACGATTCACTATTGTTTTATACACTGCCGATTGCACAATGATTTGTTTTTATTTTTTACGATTGGGAATTATTGTAGCACTAGTCGATATATCGATTGTCTGAAGCAAGGAGCACGGATAAATCCCAATCGTGCCGTCATTCCTGTTTCATGTTTGCGATGGGCTGATGCGGATGACCGTAGTGCTGGGGGGCCGTCACCAAGGCCAGAGGTCCTCCGGCAAAGGAGCTGGCCAGTGCCGCTGCGAACATGGCTCCGTTGCCGTTGCTCATCGAGTTGGGGCTGCCGAGCGACGTCGACGGGGGGTTGATTCGTTTCTCTTTTTGGCGTCGGTTGCAAAACCAGACTCGCACCACTTCCTTCTCCATGCACAGGCTATCAGCTAATTGGGTTATTTCTTCAGACGTCGGCTTGGGATTCATCAGAAATGCCTTTTCCAATGCCACTCTTACGCTCGTCTCGATGGACGTTCGCTTTTTCCTTCTCCGTCCGATTGCTTCCGGGGTCGTCAGCGGGTTGCTTAACGAACTTGGATTGTTTAAAGTGTTGTCGGCGTCTTCTAACCACTTCTGCAGCAGCGGTTTGAGCTTGCACATATTTTTAAAACTTAAATTGAGGGCTTCGAATCTTGAAATGGTCGTCTGCGAGAAATCGTTTCCGTACAGCTTTCCCATCGCTAAACCGACATCGCCTTGTGTGAATCCTGCAAATAGAAAAGTAATCATTACATAAAACATATTTTTTTAATACATAATAAATAAATTAGTTCACAAAATTAGATTAAAAATAAGATTTTTTGGAAAATATTTTTCTTTGTTTTCTTAGATTTATTCAATAAATTTAGAATCATTACTTAATAAAATGCAAATGGGGTAATTTAGATACAGTGTGATTCAGATTTGAAGGCAAAAAATTTATTGAAGTTGGTGTGCCTGAATTTTTACCAAATATTTACCTGACAGGTAAGTACTTATTGGTATGGGGAGTTATTTTCAATCCTGACAAAACAAGAAGCCTGTCAGATCTATTGTAGAATTGTTGGCATTCACCTTCGGCCAGTTTTAACCCTTTAATCGCCAAGCCAATTATAAGGATTTTTACCGTACTCCACCATTTTCAATCATAAATGAAACGGCTAAACATATCGACATTCTAACAATCACATTGCCTTCAAAAGATTGTCTCTGCATTAATTTTCAATTATTTTTTTTATATTTATTCATAAATAAACTCGTAGTAGCGTTTGCCGTGGCGCTGGTGATTAGATGATTTCGCGTGCCTGCACGCCGTTGCGTCTGAACGGTTAAAGATGAAAATTGATTTTGTTTTTGAGGTCCATATAAACTTAAATCTTGTTTATTTGGCTCATGTCCGCCTTCGAGTTTTAAGTATTACACAGTGGCGGATTTCCCCATGGGCGCATGAGTCGCACCCTTGGGGCCTCATAAATTCAAGGGGCCTCAACGTTCAGCTTTCCAAACGATTTTTTTTTAAAAAGTCTAGAATGCACATTTTAGGATGTAAGGATATTTAGAAGGGGGCCTTAAAATTAAATTGCGCCTGGGGCCTCTCAAGTGCAAAATCCGCCACTGGTAATACAAACGTTTCCATGATGACCGTGAGGCTGTTGAAGATGACGAGCGATGTGGACGCTCCAGTACATCAACAACCGATGACAACGTTGACAAAGTGAAGAAATTGATAATGGAAAATTGTCCAGCCATTATTATTATTATTGTTATTATTTTAGATTGTTTTGGCCATGAGACGCGTAGCAACAAAATTTGTTTCCGAAATAGGTGAATTTCGATCAAAAGCAGTGCCGAATGGACGTTGCTCGGAAGTTGTTGAATGATGTCAATGACTGATCGTAAACTAAAACCCATCTTTTCAGTGCAAGCTTTCCAAAGATCCAAGAACATAGAGCTCATCAAGAAAATTTAAATTTTAACGGTGTAGTGTACCATAAGTTCTTACAACCAGATCGTAGTCAATAAGGAGTACTACCTAGAAGTTCTAAGCCGTTTACGTGGGGAAAATGGAAGAAAACGCTAAAATTTGTACCGAAACAGCTCATGGCGCAATGTCACGATATACAATTTTTGTATTGCTTAAAAAATAAAGATGTTATTATATTGTACATACCTAATTTGATTCGGCGTTGTTTGAATGTTTTAGCGAATTGTTCGAGCTCTTCTAAATCCGTCGTCTCTTCGTTTGGTTCTAGCACTCTGGTCGGCGGAGTTTTGTGATGGTGAGGTGTGAGACCTCCCGAGCTGGGCGTGGACGGAGTCAGCAATCCTACAGGTGGTAATCCTGGAGGTAAGCTGGGTGGGGTAGTTTGCAATAGTCCATGAGGTCCGTTCCCCGTTGAACCGTTGATACCTTGACCCCCGTTCCCGCCGTTCGGTGAGTGGGGACCTTGGTGCTGTTGCTGCTGCTGCTGCAACTGTTGCAGTTGCTGAGCGGCCTGTGCAACGGCCTGTTGTACCTGAGCATGAAAAACATATGTAATTAATAATAAATTAATTATTTAACATAATTATGAATGCAATGATTGTGCACTTACATGATTCTGTAGTAAGTATTGCGACTGAGAACCTTGAACACCAGGCGATTGGAGCATGGCTAAGCTTTGCAGTTGTGCTCTGACTGCTTGGTGTTGTATTGATCTGAAGGCTTGCAAATCGGGACCTGATAGACCAGGTATCCCTTGATTCTGAAAGAACATTGGATTCTAAAAATAAAGAAAAAATATGATTATTTTATTGCAATATTTAAATAAGCTGTATATTAATATTGATGTATATCTAACCTGAGATAGGAGGTTGTTGAGAGACATGGGACCGGCTTGAAGCGCTGCCAAAGCCATCTGCACAGATGCGCCGGCTGATCTCGCTCTTGGTGATCCACTTTCCGGTGATATACTACCACCCATAACACTGTTCCTCTGAGAAACATCAGTCACCTGAAAGGAAAAAATATTTATTTTAATATCTTGTATATGAAAATGTCTTTTATATCATCCCCCACGTCGTAAAATATTTGTTTTGTCGCTTGTATAGGGGGATTGGCTTGTATGTTGTATCAGTGTAACACATGTTTTCCCAAAAGAGTTTAAAACACTTTATATAAATCCGTAAACTCCCCTTCCCTTTGATTTTTATATTTTGAAAGAATAACCCCGTGCAGAAGAGGGGCAGACTCCATCAAGAGAGTCATGAATTCTTTCACGGGGTGGAAACATTCTCAGCAAATGGGATTTCAGTTTTAAACCTAGGTTTATGCTAAACACTGTGAAAAAATTGGGGGAGTGGGCTTTGCGTTAAACTTTAATGAAATTTTCGGTAAACAATCTTCAGCGTGTTTGAACAAAAAAGGAGAAATAAAATATGGCCGTATCCAAATGTAGACATCACCCCAATGGGATTCGGAGGAAGTAATACAATAAAGCAAATCAAACTTGAGGAGGGAATAAATACCTAATAAATTTCTTTCCTAAAAGAAGAAATAGTTCAAACATCCCCAGGGCGGACTCTCAAATGAACACTTGAGCAAACACGTCGGGGAATATGTTCAGAACGGTTATAATTCCGTTCCGAATTGGAGGGGGGCTGAATTATGTAATTTTTCGTAATTTATTTTTTTACTTACCAGATTTAGTGCTCCTCCCCGTTCTGAATCCAGTGAGTTGTCGTCTTGGTTTTGAAGTCTGATCTGATGCGAAAGACGATCACTGCTGCTGCTGTGTTCGTCGCCACTTTCTCCGCCAGTTTCTCCATCTAAGAAAAAAAAAACAATCATTAACAAGGGTAATATAATTATGATTTATTAAAATGCTTATTAATACAATCGGTTTTTAAAATTTGCACAATAAAATGTGTATCCATATCGTTTTATTGATATTTTTTATTACTAAAAAATGCGTAAAAAATAATACAAATTAAATAGTAGGATTGTGTGATGAAATTTGATTGAATGGTAACACTGATATATAAAGATGGCGGATACAACATGTTGTAGCCATTTTATTTAATGATAGAGTCGATTTTTTTTAACGATTGATTGAATTTATTATTAATTTATATCCAAAGGCGTTTGTCGCGATATTAGCCAATTTTTGTATATAATATTTTGCGCCATTGTGTTCACCCCCACCACAATTTGAAGATTGAAACGAAGGGATGTCGCGGCTACCCGTTTATCGCGCATTAGCAGCCAATGAAGTCGCCCCCTTTGTAGTCGCGTGCCCCCATGCAGATCAACCCTTTCCCTTTTGTGCCTTGGCAATAAAAAAATAAATACATTCTCACCCCAGCCGAGATGGCCGATAATCAAAACAAAAATTACATATTTCCCTTTTGATTTCTGCGTACGGGTTATGATATATGACTCGCGTTATTATTATGCGGTGCCCCCCGTCGGATATTTTCTCGAATTTTGCCATCGGGGGGGAGGCATTGCCGACTTTTTAATAAGGCCCCGGCTATGGTCGGATAGATTCTTTTTACGGCCCTAAAGCGATTAGGTTATTTTGCTAGCCGTGTCAAAATTGTCTCCAAACGATGATATATTGAGCATGATTAATTTTAATCCTGCGCAGCGTGTTGCGATTTTTTTCGCAAAATATATATATACACCCTGACGAATTAATCCATAGCATCCATTGCAAATAAAGAAATATTTTAATGACGGCAGCTGTCATTGTGTTTTTTTATAATCATCTAATATGTAATCCTAACAGCGCGTTGCACGGCCATGTTTTAACGCGTCATTTCACATCGCCGGGGTAACTTTGCATCGCACAATTATATTATTCAACGCGTAATTAAATAATTAATTCATACGGATACTAACACGCCATCGAATTAGGCATTCACAATACCCTAATAATATTTTATTGACTTGTTGAATGCCACAATTTTTTATGGTGATTTTTTTTAACATACCTGTTCCCTATTACATATTTAAAAATATACAAACGAGCATTTGATACATCCGATCAAACAACCCATTGTGCCCGGCACCCCATTTTATTCAAATACGCCTCATTATACTAAGGTGTGTATAATGTTCAACCCTTTTAAAAAATTTAAGTGTATCACAAGACCTCAAGCAATCGAGCCTTTTTTCTATAGACCTTATGCGACATGGGCGCATTCAATATCACGCCGCACTATGGTAAATGGTAAACCCTCGACTTTTTGTGTACACAAAAAAATAATAATATGGAAATAAAAGTGTCGGGGAACAAATCTGTGACGCGTGCCTACGTTTACCTGCATTAAATATGAAAGGGTTAAAGCTATTAGAATCAACTGATGCATATCTATCGGCATTATATACATTTTTTGTACATGTTTATTAAACTGTTGGTTTAAAAACGAGAATATATTTTTATAAACGCGAGACAGATTAGTGGTGAAAATTAAAAACGAATTAATAACATCAGCGACGATCAGACGCGTCTTTGCAATTAAACACGAAACGGTTTCTCATAGCGGACGGATTTAATATACAACTGGAGTGCGTTAGAAAAAAATATATAATGATAACTTTTCAACAATTTTTCCATACGCTGATGTCATTGAATAATATATGTGGTCGCGGCTGAAAAAATAAATGAATTTTTAATGTATATTTAATATGAAAATATCACAAAAACAAAGGTATCATTACGCCACATGGGAGGAACGAAAGTCGCATGAGCGCGATCGAATTTACTACAAGACCGGATATGACAGAGCGATTACTTAATCCATAACTATAATTCGGAGCCGCTGATTCGCCATGTTTTAAAATATATTATGCCAGAAAGAAATTTTTGGCTAATTTAAATCAATTTGTGGAATTGAGCCCAATTAATAACGAATTAAGCCCCAAATTTATATTTCTATAAATAATGCAATTGAAAATCCTTAACATAAGTTATACTTGCATCATTGCAAATCAAACACAGTGTGTTCCGAAAATTTTAACATATTACTCATATGAGAACCCATAAAACTCAAAAGAGCTTCAAAAAAATCTTTTTTTTGTTTATTATTCAATATACTTGTGTTAAACTGTGAAAAAAAATCCGTAGTAAATAAATTTATATTATCAACTCTAGTCATGGAGCAGAAAGGAGTCTTTTAACAACGGAAATATTATTTTCTTCTTTTAAATATTAAACATATTTTTATTATATCAATAAAATAAATATGTATATATTTTTTACTAATATAGATGTTTTTTTTGTAATATGCTAGCTGTAGATAATAATATATTATATGATTCATTTGCTTTAACCACTTAGACGCCGCGCTTTTTTTGCACAATGGCAACACCAAATTTCAATACTTTGTTCGGCGCTCTTTATCTTCGAACTAGTGATTCGTAGCTCTAATTTTAAAACAGAAATTGAAGAATATGAGGTTTCGCTACATTTATGAGAAGAAAAAAACTTGATATTTCCTAATAGAACATTTTTAAAATGACAAGAAACAGATACTTAATTTCGCGCCCCAATGCGTTAAGGGCGTATAACTGATTAACAAGATTTATGAAAAATAATTAAGTTTCAATATTCAAACAGTGCATGTAAGTTTATAGAAAATGTATTTATTTACCAAAACCATAACGGTGGCTCGAAAACAACCGCGTCCTCCGAAGGGGTCTATTTTTATATTTATGAATTCTTCATTATTACGAGCTCTCGCAGCACGTGCCACTAGTTAGTTAGTGTCAACTTTCACTCCCACTTGGGAGATCGTACCGGATGCGAGCGAGAAAAAACATCATGCCCGTGGCCACAGAAGCAATATTGTTGTTTTTTTTGCAATTGCGGCCAACAAAAGGTCAATGACTATTTATGATATTTATTCTTTGTTCTTTTTTTGACAAATACAAAAAGTTTGTGAAATGTTAGATTTATATTAAAAGAGTTATTCGAGTAGATTTAAATAGACTCCATCGGCAAGGATAGGTTAACAAGGTATACATTTTTTAGATGAATACAATATGTGAAAATATTGCTAAATTTTATTGTAATATGAAAGTGATTCGTTTTTAATTTTTATATTATTTTTAATTAATTATGTATTATTATTCATGTAGTAATTAGCTACAGAAAAATTGATAATTGCGTCCATTGATGATTAACTGTGGTGATTGTTGAAATTTTATTGAAAAACACATCGTGACCACCCTGTACCCGAGTATGTTTCGAAAATAAAGTGTAATGTCATCTTAGAAGCAGCTAATGACTTTCCCACAGAACGTAAAAATAATAACAGTTATCTTTAAAGAACCTCTTTTAATGCTCATACATCACTGACATGCAATTTCTGCGGATATTCACTGGTCGGCTGATTAAATAAATAATCATAGAAAAAACATAGCGTGAAAATAATAGTAAGAAGAATAAAAAAAAACGATATCCTAACATTGTGCGCGGCTAATAACGGACAATGGGTCCATATAATTTTTTGACAATTTTCCGGCGGCAATTCGTATGCGATGTCGAAAAGCGTTACGTAAAAATATTGCATTTTCATACACGATATTTCTCTTTTGGCCATAACAGCGATGCGGACGCCGTCGGAATATTTAATATTTCGAATTTCCTTACTGTCATTCAGCCCTGATTGATACACGTATTATTGTTGCGAATATACACCGAGGGAAGATCGTGCGATTTTTTTTTGGGCCGAAAATTTGAATTTCTCGAGTGCGAGCACTCAGACTGTCCGGGGGTGTCCCGTCGATATTTACATGAGGGGTAGTTTTTAAGTATTTGCGGGTACATGTATTATGCAGACGGAAGACTCGTCGCGAATAATGATGAGCGGGAAACGGACCATTGTACACGGATGCATATGTAATATCGAAGAAAAAAAATATATATAATAAAAAATATGGACGAGCATCTGTCCTTCGTATTACGCGGTGGATACATTGCGAGAAAACCGCGTAAAAAAATATATAACGCACGTTTTAATCGTACCGAAAATAAAACCATTATTTTTATATGCATATTAAGCCTAATTATATTTTTATTCTGCATCTTAACATAACAAAAATGACCTTTGAATATAATTTAATGATTCTTACATATCTTTGAACTAAAAAGGCTTCATTTTTTTTTAATAAGATGATAAAAATAAAAAAATATGAATATTATATTTTTTTAATCAATAATGATTTTCTTTTCGGTACTTTTAGAATACTATATATTAAATTGTATTCTGACGAAGGTTGAGTCAAATACTCTTTTAACCTTTAAAGAATTATTTCTAAAAACCATTCGGGGTTTTTGTTATAAAAAAGGGTATCGAAAAGCTGCAGGAATGAAGATGATATAGAAAAGGTGGTCAAATTTATTGCGCCGTTAGGTGAACAACTCAATTTAGATGTTGACATTCAAGATAACAATCAACTTGTTGTAAATGTTGTAGAAGAAGAGCTCGACGATGAAGATTTTACGGAGATAGATTTGCAGATAGACGCGAAAGAGAAGATATTTAAAAACAGCTTCTATTTAAATCAGATAATATTTTAATTATAAAATAATATATTTGAATAACACAGATGTTTTTCATAGAAATGATAAATTCACGCCGAGGGCTCGCGTATGCAAAGCAGGGAAAAATTTACAGCGAGTTTTTCAGCGATTTCCCCCCATTGCCATTTTCCACGGAGAGTCCAGTCGAGATTTTCATATTTTGTGAAAAATCTGAATAACGGCTTGTGCTTTGAATGCCAAATCGGCTCAATAAAAATGTTACTCTCCGCGATGACCACCGTACAGTCGGCGTCGACGGAATCTGCGTCGATACGCAAATAAAATAAATAATTATCGATGCAAATCTAACGTTATATTAGATATAAATCAATATAATAAAATCAATTGATATTCGATCGATTTAATTTAATTATTTTTCGTTTGAGTCAACTGCACCGCGGTACCGTCGCAGCTCGGACCGGCGATCTTGCTATGCCCTTTGCATATGAATATCGAATAAAAATGAATTTAAGTCCGGCAGGGTATGCCGAATATCCTGGAGGTGGATATCCTCGATCCTCAGTCGTTTGTTATGTCCCTATTCAAGATTGAGCGTATGTAAAAATATTGTAATGCCAGCCACCCGCTGATTTATGATTGAAAAGTAAGGGCCGCGACGCGAATATGAAGTGGCCCTCATAAATATGTCGGGTTTTACTATTTACCGGAAAAATGGCATTCGGACTTAAGTACAATTTGATAAGTGTGTGCGTGAATTTTTTGGTGCAAAATCACTTACCGTTGGACGGCGAGGGTGAGGGGGATTTGACGATTCTGCTCTGCGAGAGATCTGGAAAATAAATAAAAATAATTATTAATTGTATTGCAATTGATAATAAAATTAATCCGAACTTCAACATTCATTTAAATACAATATTTGTTAATTAATTGAATAAATATTTTTTTATTATTCGAAATAAAATGCCTTTTGATTTTCCGGCTGTTTATCCTTAGGGACATAATAAAATTGATTAAATAATATATTATTCATAGGTATTGTCGTATTATTATTTATTATTTTGTGAAAAAATATAGGCTAATTGTGGTATAGTCGGATAAAAAAAACACATGTAAAGTGCATGCTTCGTTAGTATCGGGCCGATAAAGGTCGCGCTGAACGTTAAATAATGCAGGGCCGGTGAAGGGGGCTAGTTTGGCGGGCCGCGGTCGTAACGCGGTCGTCAACTGTCACGTGGAATGGCTCCCAGGGCTCGTAAAACCGGCCCAGACGCTCTTTATGCGCCCTCGGACACTGTCACGGCATAAGCCTCGCCGGCCATACACATTTCACCTGCATATTATTTTTTTGTGGGACCTCCGAGATGCGACTGGAGCTTTCATCACCGACATAAAAGCTCGACTATTGATGGTGATTAGAAAATGAAAAAATTCGCGGCGCGACCCCGGGTCGATTTTTCATTAGACATAAATAAAAATACATTACCGAATATGTAGATACCCCGGACGTATCCGTTGCCGGTCGGGGGGGTTGAAAAATAATAGTGCTATGTTGAGAAGTGACCCCCACGGGAGCCGTTTAAAGTAATACGACCCTAAAACACTGGTCAATGTAGGACCGCGGGGTCCGGCCGGAGGGGCGAGAGGAATGGCCTGCGGGGCGGTCTTGGGAGATCAGGAGGGTCACCTAATCCGGGGATCTTCGCAACACCATCACATCGGATTAATTCAAAAATAATGTGCGAGCGATGCGTTTCATCCATTGAATTGATTGCCTAGCGTTTGATGTTTGATATATAATATCTTTACGCACAAATGCGTCTTTCGCTGCGCTTATGTAGGGCGGCTCACGCGAAAACGCGTGTTTCGTTGTATGAACGCTTTAAAACCCATATATTGAGATCACTGTTTATATCCATGTATATTTTTACTGTAAATCTTTTTGAGCGCATATGTTATGACGGAAACATTTTTTAAATTCCTATAAAGTCATATTGTATTTCGGTCACGGTCAAGTTGCAATCTGCAAAGAAGAGACTGTCGTAAATGAAATTGCGTCTTTGAATAAAGCTAAGGGATTAGAGATCATACAATTGAATTAAGCGCAGAAAAACTTCCGATATCCAGTGGAAAATAATTATAGAATTAAATGACGTTGAAAAAGAATTACTAATGCAAATCTTTAAGAATTCTTCCATATTTGGATTATAACATAAGATATTGTTAAAGAATCAACTTATTTTATGATAATGTGATCGTGATTTTCTTGAATAACTCTTTTAATTTAAATTCTACATGTCACAAACAGTCTAAAGAATACATATTATAAATAATCATTGACTTTTACTGTTCGAAATTGCGAAAATATAATAAAAACGACAATAATCGCCGTTGTTGCCATGCGCGAGTGATGTTTTTTCTCGCTCGCATTCCGTAAGATGTGCTGAGTGCGAGTAAAACGTACTAGTGACACGTGCCGCGAGAACTTAGTCGGCGACATGTACTCGTAAAAAATCGAAAATATCGATCTAATTATAAAACTATTTTTATCTTAGAATAATTCATATTTAAAAATGAATTCTTCATCAATATCTGGACTTGGAATGCTTGGGGTCTCTGAGAGACCCCCTTCGAACGACTCGGTTGTTTTTGAGCCGCAGTGATGGAAAGAAAGTTCCCAATGAAAACTATGCAGTTTGTATTTATATAATTAAAATAATAATAACTGACTGAAATGTGATCCAATCGAAGATTCTACAACTTAGAAGGTAGAATCTTATAGGAGAGACTTCTGGATACCGTAAAATTGAGTACTTGTGGCATCATTTATGGATCAAAGTATCGCTTTCTGCAGACACTATAATGGAGAGAAAAGTAGAAGTTAAATGGTGCACGGAAAGAAAGAAGATGTCGTGTCGAGCTCCAGTATTATTGCGGCTCGCCAAAAACAGATATTTGTAGAAAATACAAAGACAGGTAGATTGGATACGTCCGAATATTGACAAGTAGAATGTAATAAGATGTGAAGAAGAAGATTGGAAATTAATAAAAGCGTGACTCGTCTTTAATTCTAGTATCAGAAAAAAGCCAACCGACAACAAGAAAACTACTAAAATCTGATGAAGTTTGGAATAGGATTTAATAGATTTACTGATCCGCTTTAAATCAAATTTTACTATGGATTATGGAGATGCTAGCTTGTGATATAATTCTTCAATACTTTGCACTGAAGCTTTAGTGACCTTGCAAGTGCAAACAACGCCTATTGTGTGAATATAAGTTATTTCATAGACAATATTAAAAGAAGCGCGATTTCTCTCGGTCCCCTTTATATTTATTCATATTTTTTTTTTGCTAAAAATTGCAACACGGACCCTGCGTCACTTTCAGAAAGACCCCCACTATATTATGTCAATGTAATTCTAGAGTGACCGGTCGGAATGTTACCGAGGAATGGCAACTCCTATGAGTTAAATATTCAGTAGCACTTTGCATCCCAGACATTCTAGTTTATAGGCGATATTGAGCTGACCATGATCTATCAGACCGTATTAACTGCACGATAAATATATTCCATACACACGGAACACTAACGGAAATGGATTTATATTTTATCTAGAAATTAAATATTTATTTATTATACGCGATAAGGCGATAAGAGCTGACGATTCCTTAGGCCGCGTACCTTGCGTACGTATCGACGTTATTTATTTATTTTTTTCCACCGAATTATGTGTACCGTCGATTGGGTAACAGGTGATTTCGTATTATTCAGGTATTCAATTAAAATCTGACATTTCGGAACAAATTGGAATCGGTATTAAATGTCAGACATTTTGCATGCTATGATTTCAATAACTTTTTCCTGGTAGCCGTTAACCGCAAACTAATAGAATTATATATCAACCGACTGTTACAATATCACGATATTGGACGTTAATATTTTATTAGCGCGCCCCGCTATTAATTGTCAATATGGACGATGGAATAATAATAAATGGAGGCGATGAGGTACAGGAATTTTCCGCGGGTGTAAAACGTGTTTAATGTCATAATGGGACGGAGAGGAGAGTTTCCCCGGTTGCTTGGCAACTGTTCTCGCAAGTGGAATGAGGACGGTGGAAACAATGCGCCATCTTGGAATGGCATTTGCAATTGCAGCTAGGGGAAAAAGCCATTAATTACCTACGCCACATTAAATAATTTAATATTTACCGTCTTAATCTTAGATTAAGCGGTATTCATTGTATACAGATAAACTGTGTCAGATAACATCTGAATATAATATAAAATATTTTAGTAAATATCACTATCGCTTAGAATGATGTATTGATAATTCAAAAAAATATTATTTTAATATTTTCTAATGTTATATTGATATTTAAGTATAAAAATACGTTAAATTATTTTTTTACACAATTACACTTCTCGTATTCATTTTTTTTAAATATACAGATAATTCGCAGTTTTCTATAAGGATTATTATAGATTTTATTGTAATGACATAATAAATAATTTTATAATTATGCAGAAAAAATCAACAATATATAAAAGAGTTTTGATCGATTATGCTAAAAATTGAATAAAGCTACATATTAATTAAAAAATACATTTAACTCTTTTTTACGCGATTTTGAAATAACACGGTCCACTAAAAAGTAGAAATACTATATATATTGATATTCTAATATGTTCTCGTGTTAAAAAAAATATAATATTTTCTACGAGAGTTATTATCCATTTTATTGTAATACTATTTTTTATAAAATAAATCAGAGAATTAGAAGATAATTTTATAATTATGCAGAAAATATTATCAAATTCTTTCGATTATACTAAATAAACGTTGTCCTATATCGATATTTTAATTCAATACAGATAAATAAAAAATATGCTTAACTCTTTTTTTGCGCGATTTTGAAATAACATTGTACACTAAAATGAAGAAATATTATTTATTTTACACGAATTAAAAATAGGATCGTGTTAAAAAAATAATAATATACAATTTTGCTATTTTCTCTAAGAGTTATCATCGAATTAATTGTAATAATAATTTTGAAGAAATTGTAAATATTTTTTTTAATTATGCAGAAAATATTAACAATGTATTAAACAATTTCAATCAGCTTTTATTTTCAAATAAATACAATCGGCTCTATTTTTACACAATTTTTAAATAACACCGTCCACTAAAAAGTTCTAACACGATTATTCTATTTAAGTATAAATAAATTTAACAATAATATTTTGTATTATTTATTTATTAGGTTTTCATTATAACCTTTTTTACGCGATTTTCTATACGAAAATGTTGTTTATTTTTATATGACGCGGTTTTTTAATTTTAGAGAATCAATCTTCGACTTTTTAGACGATTTGTGGAACGTATCTATCGTGTAAAAAGAGTTTTGTACATGTAAATAAAATGATGTAATATTTAGGAAACTTTAAATATTAAGTAACGTGGAATAAAATAATAAATAATTAGGAATCACTGCTTTTGGACTTGCGCAAAATATTAATTCGAATCTCGTTTTTCTTCATCTTGGATTTTGTCGTGTAACGGCGCGCATGTAACGCGGCAACCCTCCCGTTGGCCACCCCTGGCTCCCTCCTACCAACGGCCGTTAATGCAACGATAACTCATAATTAAGTTTCCACGCTACGATATTATAGCAATTATTATATTTTCGCCAAAGGGTGTCGGAATTTTTTTCCATTTATACATCGATACGTATTATAAAACATTTTTACGCAAAAATATATGAGGGAAAATTGCGATTTTCGTTACGGCCCTAACCTATGCGAGGAGGGACGTAAATAATGAAACAGCTTTCTTATAGTCATAAATGAAACTTTGATAACTTGCGCGTGTATTGGGGAAAGGACCCTTGCTGACCCTGGCACACGTATAACACACATACGATACACATATATATCTTGTGAGAAATTCCCTCCTCGGGATTGAAACAATTAATATTCGCGACTGTCGTATACATCTGGTGATATTCGCATTATTTGAAATAATAAATGCATTTTTTATGATCTATATATATATAAGGGTGTTATGCGACCCGTATCATTAATTAATTTCTGCCGAATTGCACTCGCAGTAAATAAAATTTTCATGTGAATTTATCGCGATGTGGGCTTATTTTTTTGCAACGTGACGCTAAATCGGCCTATAAATTAATATGTTAAGCCCGATGCACTCTTGACACGTCTGTCTCCTTATCGGATTACGTCGCTACTTTAAAAAATCGAATACGATTAAAATGTAATATATTGATTGCTAATTATTTTATCGACTCACTGTAAACTTTGTACGGCGGCATGCTGATGATATTCATCTCGACGTGGTTGTTGTTGTCTTCCGGAGGCGGTTTCAGGTTCAATCGACTGCGAATTTTACACTTTGATACCATCACACTGGTTGCTCGGATTGTGCAATTTTAGAATTTTGATGTTCGGTGCAAAATTTGCGTAAAAGTTGCTCGAGATCGCGAGATGTCGGCTCGCATATGTTATTCGCGCGGCACCCCGTTACGGAATAAAAGGGTGCCAGCTCGCGAACAGTTTCACGCGCTTACCCCTCTCCAACCCCTCCGTCCATCCCCACTACAGCCACTCGGTGTACCAAACTGTGGTGCGTGAGCCCGTCGAGCTTTATATTATTTAATTTTTCAAAGGTTTAGAGTTCTATCATAATAATATAGGGTTGAAAATCGTTCTAGAACGATTTTTTCCGTAAAACACGCATGTTATGCAGAAATATTTTTTTTTTATCAATGACCCAAAAAACGAACGAAAAAAATAAAAATAATGATAAATTCGGTATTCCTACTGATAATAAACATCATCAGCAAATGAAAACAATTGATTTTATATTTATTCCAATCATATATTAAGATATTCTTAGTATATCAAAGAAATTTGAGCTTTTATTAAGATTTAATTTTTTTTGTATATGCTATCCTCCATATTTTTAAATTAAATATATTGTAAAACAAGTGTGTAACATCTATAATACAAAATCGCAATGTTTTTTTTTAAGATTTAAATACTTTTACTAAGCACTTCCCTAGAATCTAATAGTACTTAGAGCTTTTAATAAAGTTTTTTACTGAATTAGATAAAACTATTTTTAAACATCATTTTACATTTAACTTCAAGACGTTTTAATAAATTTTAATTCGTAAGCTATTTATTATGCATTTTATTGCGGTTTTATAAAAAAATAGTGTTAGTATTTTACAAATTGAGCATTTAATTATTTTTTTTAGATGCAATTCCTCAATTTTAAAATTAAATAAATTGTAAAACAAATAAATTTGTAACGTCTATAACATAAAAACCAAATGTTTTTAAGAAATTCGCATTCTGAGCGTTGATAGACTTTTTAATATAATTTTGAGCTTATTTTAATATCAGTATTTCTAGAATTTAATAGTAATTTAAGCTTTTATTACGATTTTTTTTAAGAAATTCATGTACTGAACGTTCATAGACTTTTTAATATAATTTTGGGCTTATTTTTATTTAACATATCCCCAAAACTTATTGTTATTTGAGCCTTTATTGCATTTCTTTGTATGCAGGTTTCTGTTGAATTAGATAAAATAATTTTTGAACATAAACACAAAGTTTTGAGTCATTTTCAGTTGAATTTTAGGACGTTTTTATGTATTATAATTAATTTAATTAAAACTATATATGCTATAAAATCCCAATATTAAAAATATAATGTTCTAAATGATTTTTATTATAATTTGTGATTATTTTATCAAACTTATTGCGCTTTTATAATAAAATATATTTAATAATATGAGCTTTTAGCGATTTTTTTAATATAAAAATTCCTCATCTTTCAGATTAAATAAATAAATTTGTAAGATATTATTATTGTTTTAATCAGATATAAAAATATGAAACGAATCCTCAAAAAAATTGCTGTAATTGAACGTTCATATTTTTTTAAATATAATTTTGAGCTTTTTTTAACAAAAAGCTTTTGATGAGATTGAATTAATTTATTAGAAAAGAATATCGAATTATCTCGAAACATTTTGAATTTTTCATATTTTTATCTGATACACAAAAAAAGCATTTAATGCATCAATTATTATTGGGATTAAATTAAAAATATATTTTATTATCAAGATAAATATTTATCATATTAAAAATGCATGCATTGTTTTATTTATCTGATTGTTATTAAATTATGCTATCTGAAAGTGAGAATATCTTAAACATTTCTTATGAAATTACATTAAACAATGACACATAATTATTTAATTACAATCAGATATTGATATGATTTTGAATAGCAACAGCAACCGTAATGATTATGGAAATTAATTAATATTTTTGGCGTAGAATTCGTTATTCGCCATCGTCATATTACATCGTTTCAACGATTCGTAACGTCACATTAAATTCGCACACACATGCACACGAACAAATAATAATGGAATTTGTTTAAAAGGAGTAAAACTTGAATGCATCGCGTTACCCCCTTGCCAAAAAAAAAAGTATATAATAATTCTGTCGAAGAAGAAGAAGGGCAGGTAGGTTTTGATTTCGCAATAAAGCGGACCCTCACTAAAAATTCTACGTTTTTTACGCAATTCTTTGTTATTTCGGGCTGCAATAAGAATAATAAAAATAATAATAATGGCGGGGGTCCTAACAGCACGCCACCAACTGCCGGGGTTCGAAAAAAAAAAATTTTAGTGAATTTTATGCGTTTTTTTACCTATTATTTTCCCTACCTGGATGCATTTTTTTTCGCATTAACTAGATCAACCGAAAAACACATTTAAAAGCTGCTTAATTTTATTCGATATTTTTTTTCGACATGCATACACGCATCTCGATGCATTATTTTTAGTTCACCCTTATTTTACCTGTCGGGGATGGTTTTTTTTCGCCGAATTTGTGCATTTCTAGGTATTTTGTTTCGTTTTTTGTGTTTGGAAGACTGTCTTTCGATCGGTCGCGGATAAGCTGGTGCGACGTCTGTTTGAGATCAGGCCGAGTGTGAAGCTGCATAATGGGTTGACAGGCTGTCGGACGATAACATTTTCGGAAGACATAATTAAAAATAAATTTATGCCATGCGATACGGATCGGTCCTGGGCAACGTTCTCGGGTACGAGACGCGCCACCGATCGACGGAAGTATTTGCAGCGATATTTTGCAGGGGTGGGCTGATCGTAATGATTTTTCAACTGCCATTATTGTCGGTTGAGTTGCAGTAAATTTTCCGCGCCAAATAATCTCTTAATTAGTTCGGCGCTGGAGAAAAGATTTACCATCGAGTCTGGCGCTGGTGCAGACGCCGAAGTAATGTGCCCCGCAGCCCAATTACAAGCTTCAATTGCTGGACCAATATTTCAACTGAACATACGAATATAGACACGACATATTGGAAATTATTACTATTTTTATTATTTCCTATATATAATAATGAAATAGAACGCGTTCACAAAATGTGAAGACAAAATTTGATATAAAACATACTTGGATTTGTGTTTTCAGAGATCACCGAATAACACTGATTGATAAAGAACACGTATTTATGAAGACGTTCAAAGTATGTAATAAAATGTATCAAAATCAGCAGAGAATTTATTATTCATTAATAGCTATAAGAAAACATTTATTAATTTAAATTTATTTTATATATTATAGAAATAAACATATTCGAATTCATCGGCCGTACATTCAAATAAAAAAAAAACTAAAATAAAATTGCATAATATTTAACAACTAATTGTGCTTAACGAGTGAGAAAATGGCATATTTTATTTGATTTATTAGATTAAGTATATATTATTAGATTAATTAATTAGTCTAAAAACAGGCCACGTGTTTTTTTTATTATTAAGTTAATTAACACGAGACTTGCTAATCTGTGAATCATTATAAATGTATAATATTACAACATTGTAAAGCATATTTTATTATGTTAAATAATTACAGTACACTCGCGATTATCCGTGTATGAATGATCCGTTTTGCGGATTATCCGTGCATTGAAAAGATCGAAAAGTAGAATTTACATCAAAGCTTTCCAAAGAATATGGAATTAATGCTCAAAATATTCGCTAACGCATCTCTAGAACTAACAAAATTAAAATAAATAAATATTGATAACAGAAGAGGGCCTTTGCTTGCAAAATTGTTACTACTGTAATCAACCCATTGATCATCATGATTCCATCTTTAATAAAACGACATTTTTGTTGTGGCTTTCTTAAAACTCTTCTGTAATAAAGGTGAAGACTTGATTAAGTTCTGAAAAAATATAATACTGGATGGGATGCATGGAGTAACTCAACCTCAGTACAAAATAAAGTCAGTAACACTCATTTGACCGTGGAGGAAAATTAAGTGGTTCGAAAACAACCGCGTCGTCCGAAGGGGTTATATTTATAATAGAAAATAGACGACAAGCATTTCAAGTCAAGATATTGATGAATTCTTCATGAAACGCACACTCGGCGATGTCCCGTCGCAGACTGAGTACAATTCATCGACCGCGGCATGTGTCACTAGTACGTTTCACTCGCATTTGGTACATCGTATAGGATGCGAGCGAGAAAAAACATTGCGCCCGTGGCAACAGAAGCGAATATTGTTGTTTTTATTATTTTTCCGCAATTGGGGACAATAAAGGCAAATGATTATTTACAATATTTATGCTTTAGACTTTTTTAGATAAATGCAAAAAGTTTGTGACATGTGGGATTTATGTAAAAAGAATTATTCGATAAAAATCAAAAACTTGGGGGCTTCAATATCGGCACGGCTAGGTTAAAATAAGTAATTGTATTTTAAAATGAATAGTTAGGATTATCCTTTTCTTTGATTATCTGTGCGACCCTTTCCCATCATTATCCCGGATAATCAAGAGTTTACTGTATTTGCGCATTTTAAGAGTCTAGTTGGACAAAAGCGTAATTTAAAATGATTAAATTTAATATTTTGCGATGAAAAAACGTGGAATTTGAATATTTTCGGTACCTCATCCCCTTGGATTCTGTTCGGTGTTGTTCGTAATTAGAGGTCCGATAAATAGGAGCCGTTCATTGCCACGGGTCATTGCGGGACATTTTCGATTAACGTATTTGTCATAGTATTGGCCGTCGGAGGGGCTGGCCATTGACATTTTTAGTGCTACTTTGGTCCGACCCTGTATTTTCCGGGACATCTGTATACAATATATTATTATCGCAGAAACAATTAACAAAGGGAAAATCCCGACACACATAATACGCACGATAAACGCGCGCGTATACCCCCCCCCGCATTATTTATTTATTTTTTCAAGAAATATACGGACGAATTAAAAAATATATATCCATTAGAAAGGGTTTTTTGGTAAATTCTTGATCTTGCCCTTTTTGATAGCTCAATCGTTCAGTGTCGGCCTGGATGTATATCCCTTTTCCTTTCATCTTGTATCAGGATACGTTTATATAAACACGTATCCTGGCACCAGGTAACAGATTAAAGGAAGCCAGAGCATATGGTCTTAAATTTTATAGACCTTTTTATTCAATCGAAGCAGGATGTCTCGGGTATTGGGCATGCGTTTGCAAATAGAGAATAAAAGGATTCGATTCCGCATAATGGAGATGCACGTGGACGACGCGTGGTTGTGCAACTGTTTTTATTATTTTAAATTATGATATTCGTCCTTTAAATTAAAATATAAAATGGCGTCGTGTACAACCCTTTTTTTACACGGCGTACCCCCGAAAATCTCCCCCATATGCATACAGAACGTGTTAACAGCGTGTTATATGAACATCAAGCGGGTAAAAAAAATCCCCTGGGATGCAAATGAGATCTCACTGGGCCATAAAAAGGGTTGGATTACACCGCAGGTATTTATATTTATTTAAAGTGGGCTTAAAAAATTTTTTTTTGGAGGGTGCTTGCGGTCGATGAGATCGACGCCTAGGGGTCCACTACATATTAATCACGACGCCAATTGGATGTTTTAGAGGGAGCGAAGAGTTTCGCCATTTTATTCATGAGATCGCGGGGGTGGGACGGGGTAAACAGTTTCAAATTGAACGTTGAAAATTATACGGGGCCCCCGTTTGTAAAGGTCGAAATTAGAATTCATCGATTCAAATGGCGAAATACAGGGTGATGCATTCGTAATGGAATGTTGACCGCTGCGAGGGCCCTGTGTACCGCCGTCGATTTCCATATCAAAGCATCCGCTGAGAACCTTTTTAGGTAAACACACTCGGACCTTTGTGGGTTGGCGGCGGCGGTCAGCGCGGAAAACCACTTCTTTTTACCTGGACGAGTGGGAAAGCGCTTTTCCTTTGAGAGATCGGCTGCATAATTGCCCGCGCATAATGTGTTATTTCAGTTATGGCCGAGAGATTGGTCTTATGATCGGGAAATATCGAAACGAAACGCAATTTCGTATGGCGAATTGCAAAAGTGCACATTGTCGTGTGTAAACAGTATGGAAATTTAGGAATGTCTCTTTTACATTTAGAATGGATGGATGGAATCCGTTGAATGAAACTGAAACGTATGATGCTCGAGTGAAACTCGTACTGTGGATTCAAAGGCGACGCATGATTTACTGTAACATTTACTAAAGAGAAAAGCAATATTTGTAAATATAAAATATATTTCTTTAACAATCATACAGTACTCTATACATTTAGTGATCTAAATATTGGATAAAGGGGTCATTTATTAACCTAAATGGATTTTTAACATAAGTGTATCAAGATCATAAGGGGTCATGGAGGTTCGGAAGCAATTTTCATATCTTTATCGTTTATCGCTCAAGACATTCATATTAAATGCATGTTAGAATAAGATTTGCTCATTGGCATAACTTGCTAATTTGATCGGAGGCCAAGATTTGGAGGATATTTTAATTATATAGGTTTCGAGGATTTATTGTGGAAAAGTAAATTGCAATAGTGGCATTAGAAGTTGTACATAGTTGTACTACAAGTTGATTTTGAGGAGAAGAGGAATGATGAAGATTGATAAATGAATCAATTATCCCTTTAGATTTAGCAAAAAATCTAGAATTATTTCTTTTGAATGAATAAAATCAGCTGAAATAAAATCATCTTCATCAAGCTTTTAAGGAATAGTAAACGAGCTAAAATAACAGACTTTTTAAGAAGACGCAAAATCATTCAGAGATGAAAATGAACGTTTATAATACCTAATAACGAGTTTATTGGATTGACTTAATAAGTTTTCGTAAACTAGCCTTCATTTTGTACTGGCTCTAGGTCTCATATTACACGGAATTTTCAAGGAACCTTGTTAATAAGAACTAAGGAACATGATTCGATTGGTTTTAATTTATAATATTACTAATTACAGAACAGATTGCTTTGTCCAAATATTGGGTTAAAAAAGGAACAAAGTACTACAATTTTGTAGTATTTTTTTTTAAATCTAACTATATCTATTTTTATTAGAAATATTTTAATCCATTTTCACGTTTTTCTAGAGATGTATTTATTTTGATGGTATTTTTATAATTATATTAGACACAAGAGTGTTTAATATTAAATAAATCTGTAAGAAATGCAGTTTATTGCACATCACAAATTAAATCACTATATTTTCTCCTCATTACAAAAGAATTTACATAGTGCAGTTAGCTTTAAATAAATTTTAATTAAGATTTAGCTGGATAATAACAGTTTTATCTAAGTAATTTGCAAAAGTATGATATGACTGGAAATAGAAAACCACAAGATAAATTTTCTTGATGATAAAATATGATTAAATTATAGACTGTGATTTTATATTCGATCTTTTGACTATTTTTTAGCTTCATTATGATTGTTTTATAAAATAAATAGATTCAACGCGACGCCACTGAGTATATCACTTTACATTTCAATAGGAAAATGGAAGACGGGATGCTGTGTAAATATTGAGCTACTCTGTACCGAGCTGACCGCAATTTTGCGAATAAATAAATTAAAGAATATATTTGTGCGTGTAATTTTTACAGTTTCGCCATATGTCGCCAATGTCCACATCCTTGTTGAACATCTTAATAGTCATAAAATAGCACATGCACCATAAAAAACATATTGGGGTGGTGTTTTCGCAGGGGTGAGTTTTTCTTCGCGGCGGGAGGCGTAAGGTCGAAAGGGTGACGCTGTGAAAAATCACTGAACAATATGATTTTCACGATGGAATTGTTGATTTTACGTATATTATAAAACTTTTGATTTAATCGTCGAAAATTTTCTACAGATGTTTGCGCGAATGTATCAAATGAAAAACTTTTAAATATCTATATATTTTTTTCGTACTGTATAATGGATGAAAGTAAAATTGTTTATTTATATATAAACGGAATTAATGTATTGAATGCCGAATGAAGCCGGCTTCCGGTACGGAAGTGTGCGGAAAGGGTTGTTTGAAGATTGCCATTACTTATGGCGGTAGCGCGTGCCAACCCTTTCACTGCTAGAGGGTGAAGTGTGTATTTTTTAAATCACCGAGGGTTGCACTGCCGAATGATAAATGGCTATGCAACTGGTATTATATATTATATATGTAAGCGGTATACAATTTCTTTATAAGCAATATTTATCGAACGGTGGACGTTCCGTATATGGATGTGTGGAGGAGTTGCTGGAGCATATTGGCCGGGGCTGCTGCCTCCTGGTGATAAGAGCCAACCAACAGGGAATGAATATTTATAGTCCAATGGCTTTCAACGCCTTCCCTGGGAAATGGACGGGGACTAACGATAAAATTAACATCCCCCACACACACGATTCTTCAGCATTACGATTCAGCTGCCGGCTAATCGAATCAGGGTAAATAAAATAAAAAAATATCTATATATATATTTTGACGTGTGGAATAAAAATCAAGCAGATTTAATCTGGGTCGTTGAGCATGGCGTCGGATTTTCATCCCCCACGCAAGGCAATCAGCGTCGAATTTCCCTTTAATACACAGCGGGCGATTGTTCCATGGGATTTTATACTTTAGCACTATGGATGGGGAGGATGGACATCTCAAAAGAGTCCCGACACTTTATTTTATTCAAATCGAGTTAGCGGAGGATTTGGAGATGGGGGCGGGCAGGGCGACGGGTGGACGTCCGAATTTGTCCAGGACTCCGTGGATTAGGGAAACAAAGGAAAATGGTTCTTGGGCAGAGCGAGGGCAAGGGATGATTTAATGTGCGTTTTCAATTTGTCATGCGACAAGCTGTTGCCGGACAAGTTTTATGCGCGATTTATGTAATGGAGGGTGGGTGTCGGGAGGCCGGGAAAGGGCGGGAGTGGAGGGCCGCGCCATTATTTCGCACGCTCCGAGGAAACTGAATTGAGTGAAAAGCATTTACGCCTGTAAAATGGAGTGAAAAGAACTTTGTAACGGCTAGGAAAACTGCGATATTATTATTATTCGGATTTAAATTAAATTTGGAATTATTTTTACGATAAGATTCGATATTGAGGTCTAGAAATGGTCTATTTTCTAAATAAATTAATGTAAAAAATCGAGATTAAACTTAAAAGTTCTTCAATCTCATTTTATTTTTTCATCAATATTAACTTCACTTTTAAAGTTGATATTGATGAGCTTTTTCCCAAGCTCAAAGATCTGTTTTTGTGACAAAAATTTTACATATTTGTTCCACGTTTATTTTACAAGTAAAAGAAATTTAAGCCTTAATGGTTTTTCAAGTCGCGACACTGAATTTGGCGAGTGTCCTTTGCTTGATTTTTCATATGCATGTTTTTCTTTTATTGTATTTATTATTTAAACTTATGAAGTAAAGAATTGTTTCCCATTTTAAAAACTTGATTTATAATATCTTATTTTTTTACACGATTTTGAAATAATTTTTTTATCCTAATTAAAATACATATATCTAAATAATGTTTTCAATAACTTATTTTAATTAATTGAGCCTTCATTTTACACGATTTTCCATTCTACAATATTTTTTTTCGAGAACCAATCACACATTTTATATGAAATCAAACTAATTTCTATACGGTTTTCAGTGGAACCTATCTACCGTGTAAAACAAGAGTTTATTATATAAAAGAGAGTGAGGGAATTTTAGTAACGCTTAGATTAAAAAACAAAATAAAAGAGAGAAAGAGAGCCGTGCCAAATTTTTTCAGCATAGAAATCTTTTCCATTTTTAAATTTCATGAAAAAATACGATTTGTGATATTTAATATAAAATACAATGAGATAAAATTGTCATAGATTTTAGGATGGTGGACAGGAAATGCGATCTACATCACTATTTTGTTATAAACGCAGAACATATTATAATATATTCTCTGAAATTCTTATATTCTTAGAATCATTAAAAATAAAACTAATGCCTCAAAAATCAAGGTAATTATGTCAATTATAATATATTCGAGATATTTTTATAAGATTGAGAGATTCCTTAATATATTCGAGATATTAAGGAATCTCTCAAATTTTCGCGTATGGTAAAAAATATCTGATATTTGATATTTAATCTTATTAAATATCGATTAAAATTATATTACATTTTTTTTAAATATATCTAGATCGTGTTATACAAAAGTCGAGCGTGTTATTTAAGGGATTACTATGCATTAAGCTTGGATAAAATTGTAATAATTATTTTAAAACGGATGAATTTGTCCGACGAAGGGTGCTGTTGGTGTTTGCAGTACCTTTGATCTACCCCATGGCAAAGTTTTGCATCTCCCCGTTTCGTTCCCCACTGCACCCACCCCCTGTGCCCTCCCTCGCTGATTGGCCCATCAAATCGGCCATCTTTTATCCGATTGCTTGGTCCATTCGACCCGACCCTTTATTACTTGATACAATTTCAATTCTACACTCCATTCCCCAAAGCATTCAATTGCGGACTCGGACATTGGCGACTCTAATCAAATGCAGTCAAAATGATCGATGGCCGAAACCGTTATTTACTACTTTGACCCGTATCGGACTTAATCTGATGTAACATACTCTATGTTTTATCGTGAATTTGTTAACAAAGATTCGATACGATTGATCGATGGAGCGCGACGATTTGAAAGCATTCAAAATGCAAATTTAGCACGATATGAATATTTAAGACGGAAAAAAATCTATATATATTTATTTAGAAACAGAATTCTTTCACGTAAAGTAAATAGAAGTGCGGAAAATGCATTCAATTTGTTTAGCACAAAAGAGTTCCTTTGACGTTGGGTTCACTTTTGCAAGAGTCCAGTTCTCCCTAAAGTTTCCATGGACCCCACAACTCACCCCATCCTCCGTTTAATACGTCATATATTTTATTTCCCTGAAACCGTACTCTTATTAGATGGGGGCGGTCGAACACGTATACTGCGCCGTTTCAGATGAAAATGTTTGTAAAATTAAATATAATCCGCGATTAACACACTGCGTTGAGTCATATTAATATTTTTGGCAACGTAACATCGCCACAAAATCATGAATTAATGTTAATGCACACGAAATAATGAGATGGTGCCGATTGATTATATTCAAATCGCGAAAAAATGTTAAGTAAATTATTATCAGATGTTTCGTCAGAGTCTATTTACGAACAACATCGCCGTATTATAATTCGAGCAAAATTTTATTGCGGTGTACTTGTTAAGTGATGTCTGGGTTTCTGAATATGATTTGTTAGTCAATTTTTCCAATGGCTGATTTCTTCGGGTTTCACGGCATTTAATTAAATTTGCGCCATAAAACTGTGGACATGAGATTTCGCAAGGAAGTGACCTTATTTATGCACCGTAATTATAGAGTAAAAATATTCGGCATATTCAAAATATATATTATATACACGATTCAAGGTTTTTAAAAATACGATTAAAAAATAATATTATTGTATACAATAATTATTACTAAAATGCATTATTTACGATTTAAGAGTTGACTTTAAATATCATTAAATTTAAGCTCATTTGTATTTATCGTTATATAAATTAGAGTTACTTTAGTACCCTCTCTAAATTATTTTTACTAAACATATCAGATTTACGCGTTTTAAGTTTTGATCAAGAGTTGTTGATTCTTATAAAGATTCGATTTTATCTAAGATAATAACCTAACCTAACCTAACCTAACATAAAATTACATAAACGAGATTAACCTAACATAATCTATAATACCCTAACAAAACAAAACCTAGTCTAACCTAACCTCAAAGAAACTGGACTAATCTAACATAATTTTAAATAACCTAACCTAACCTAATTTCAAATAAACTAGACAAACCTAACATAATTTCAAATAACCTAACTAACAAAGCGAAACCTAATCTAACCTTAAACCTTTAACTGATATGGTCACGCTGGTGTGACTAATGCGTTTATTTAAGGTTTAGGTTGGGTTAGGTTAGGTTCGATTTGTTATGTTATTTAAAATTATGTTAAATTAGTCTTGTTTGTTTGAGGTTAAGTTAGGTTGGGTTTCGTTTTTTTGGTTATTTTAGATTATGTTAGGTTAGACTCGTGTATTCTAGTTTAGGTTAGGTTAGCTTTCGCTTTGTTAGATTATTTTAAATTATATTAGGTTATTCTCGTTTATTTGAGGTTAGGTTAGGTTTGAAAATGTGCATAATCTTCATTCGAGGAAACAGGAAATCAACAAAAGCGCAAACAACTCATTTTAAGTATGAATTTAATTTATATTATCAACAAAACAAAACCTAACCTAACAAACAGAACCTAACCTAACCTAATCTCAAATAAACTAGACTAACCTAACATAATTTCAAATAACCTAACTAACAAAGCGAAACCTAACCTAACCTTAAACCTTTAACTAATATGGTCACGCTGGTGTGACGAATGCGTTTATTTAAGGTTTAGGTTCGATTTGTTATGTTATTTAAAATTATGTTAAATTAGTCTTGTTTCTTTAGGTTTTGTTTTATTGGGTTATTTTAGATTATGTTAGGTTAGACTCGTGTATTAAAATTTAGGTTAGGTTAGCTTTCACTTTGTTAGGTCATTTAAACTATATTAGGTTAGTTTCGTTTATTTATGGTTAGGTTCGGTTTGAAAATGTCCATAATCTCCATTAGAGATAACAGGAAATCATCAAAAGAGCAAACAACTCATTTTAAGCTTAAATTTAATCTATAGTATCATTAAATAAATCTAATAAATCATAAAAAAAATGCTGGATCGGTAATCCGTTACGAGCTGAATTGAACGCCCTGCTGAAAAATCCTGAATATTCGCTATGCCAAGATTTTAAATTATATTAAACGTATAAGATCATTTTTGATGTCGATTTCATATACAATCAATTTGCTATGATTTATGGACACAATGAATAGGAAGCCACGCTCACTGCCTCATAATAAATGACGGCATCTCCTCCGGTGACATTGTGTCAGTTCTGATCATAGTAATGAGCGGTAGTCGGTATCGGTAGCCAATTGCGAGTCTGCAAACGTCAGAAATTGTCGCAATTATTTTTGACAGTTATCAGTGCACGTGGTGATATCGGCGAACACCTCTCGGGTATATCTCGGGCAATGAGATTAGATTTACAGCTCCTTGCCGACTTCAAACGCAATTAACGTCCGTCATATCGATACGGCCGATGAAGATAATGATGGGCTTGGCCGTGTTTGCACAAGGCTAAGTACGAAGACGATACTTATCGTGTTTGAAATATTCATATCGCTACGTAAATATTGAATATTAATACGTGTTTTTAATATTATTATATATTTATTTTTGGGCACTGACCTGGGGATGGTAGTCCTAATCGGGTGTGCAGCCTGGCTTTATCTAGCGTGTTCAGGGGCGATGACCTCCAGGCCATATTCGCAGCCTCGCACTCGTCCTCGTTGATCCACATTTTTCCTGAAAACAATCCAACTATTTAATAAAAATGTTGACAATAATATGATCGATCATTTGAGCAAATATTTAAATACTGATTTACTTTGATAGTCTATATAAATAAATCAATTTCAAATTGAATAGTCAAATATTATATAATATCAAATATTGCGATAAAAATATATACAACTAACCAAATCGAATACGCAATAATTATCCATCACTAAAAAAATGAGTAAATACAAAATATTCGTGATGTTTTTTAATTAAAATATGTTTATATGCAAGTTGATACAACACAGTTATTGCTACTATTACTTCCGATTAAGTTAACACGAAATATTCTCAGGTATTAATCTAATATAAATGAGACTACTGTGCATATTATTATTAAAAAAAATATATGGAATACATGCAGAGATACGAGAAATCGGGTTAAGAAAATTCGCGAAATTAAATTCGCGACCTGTTTGTATCTCCAATCTTACGTTTTTTTACATGGGATAAATCAAGAACTGTATCTATCGCGTAAAACAAAGAATCAATTGTGAATGTGCATACTCAAATTTAATGCAGCTGGATGTATGCTATACATATTGATAACAATAAACCATGGATCGTATACAATCATTGAAACGTGCAATATATAATCTTCTTTAAATATGTATCTACATATATATTGAATTTATTGTTAAAACGATAATAACAAAAAAAACAAGAAAGAAAGCTTACGCTCTCCGGTACGATGTGCCAAGTGCGAGTGAAACGTACTAATGACATCGCCGAGTGTGCGTGTCATTTACGCGTCATATTGATTAGTAGAAAAATCCAAAATATCGATCAAATTATTAAGTATATAATGAATAACTAAAGCATATTGACATGATTGGGGTCTATTTTTCATTATAAATAGACTCCCTTCGGACAACGCAGTTGTTTTCAAGCCGCCGTGACGGATCGGTTAATTAAATTAAGTAAATTATCTTGCTTTACTTAATTATAAGATAATTTATTTATTTGCAGTATAGTTCTAATATTTTTATAACGCAATAAAATCTAAAGAATTAGAAATGGAATTAAAAAATATGTTTTGCTTTTGTTTTTTTTTTTACGTTTTTTCGCAGGAACCGTTTCCGAGGAATATGTAGATATACGCACGTTGTAAATCCGTTTAGTTAAACGTCAGCTCAGTGGTAGGCAATGGCCGTACCACGTGCGACTCCGGGAGCGTGTGAATGCTGTCGGAAAAACAAAAACATATATAACTAACCTACCGCACTACGCAATTTTATCTTTTTGCGAATGCTCCGAGAACACGTCATCGCCGAGTAGATAGAGCATGCGAGTCTGGCTCGTTCATTAGTCCGGCCTATATATAGCCCAGTGGTGGTGGGATCCGTCTAGGCCAGGTCTCCCCCAGTGCAACTAATCAGACGGACACGTATAACTAACTGGCAGGAGTGGAGGAGTGGGCTGGTCGCAAACAGGGAGGAGTGGGCTGCCCAGAGGCGCCCGGCTCAATGGAGCAGTCTGCGGAAGCGATCGCCAACCGACGGTTGATCAAACGCCTTATAAGAAAATGTTATACAACTCATTGTTCATAGCGACAAGTCACCGATAGACGCATTTTGGGTGAATGTTTTTTTTTTTTAATTCAATCTGCAATGTTGTCGATCCCTGGCTTTCGTCCGTAGTAGGCATGTCTGTCGTAGAGGCTGTAGTAACCACCCACCCGAACCCTGCCCCCGCTCCGACCACATCCCTTAGCCGTGCCTCCCTTCTTTCCCAGCTCAAGGGCACAACACTGTCCGGCCACGGAATGTTTACTTCTGCCATCTAATTCGGATAATCAACTCGGCCTGGATCTCGCCAAAATTAAGGAAGCCCTCTACAAGGTCACAGAGGGCTTGACCTAGAAATTCCGTAGCGCTCATTCATTACAAGAACGTCGGCGCTACTTGAACGCTCTCAAGGCGACAACAACATTGATTTTATTTTCAAACAATGCTTTTTATGACTCAAAACGCATATCACAATTTATTAAGCATACAACAATAAACTACACATGCTAGAGATATACATAATCATATAACACAACGATCATTTCATACAAAAAATCATTAAAATTACGCATTTAAATGCATGCGACTTATACCACTTTCAAAATTAAAATGACGATTGTTGAAATTCTATTGCAACTATGATTTCCGAGAATTCTCGACTCTGGATTTCTGTGGTAATTTTGAGACGCAGCTCCCAGGGGATGGTGTCGTCGTTGTGGTGCTGCTTAATCGTCCACAGGTCGGCACGTTTACACGATGCCAAAAATTCCACGACCAAAATAAACGTGGTTTTACGGTGCCAGTTGATAAACAGAGGCAGAGCAGACCACGTGGGGGAGGCCATTGTCTATGTTGGCGGACGTAATAGTACGTGGCGATGGCCGGTTATGGGTTGAACACTCGGAGCCGGGAGACTAATCAATATTAGCCACCCCGGGCCTCGGGGTGGAGACAGGGGGCCTCGGCGGGGGGGAGGGAGGGCTGACGCTCTCGGTCTCGGCCTCCTCGTCTCACCCCCACCCCCCCTATAGAACCAAGAGCAACACCCCAGCACTCAGCCGTTACAACACCTCTCATTTCTTAAGATTTTATCACAGCAGAAAAGTGTTGCAGACGTGTACACACATACATACGTGCGACCGGAAAAAGTTTCCACCGGATTTATACATATCGGCTTGAGGCTTGCACATTTCTGAAATTGAAAAGTTTATGCGGAAATGTGCGCTGCGCAATTTCGAGAATTTTTCAGATGAAAATGTTCGCTCTGAAAGAGTAATTCCGAGCATTGCAGCATTAAGACCATACATATGATTCAATATATTATTTTTTCACTGATTCTTTTTGGTTTTACGTGCTTTATTAAGTAACAAACACTAATCATAGCAGTGACGGCGAAGGAGTGGTTCCAGTAACTGCATGTTTAATTCTAGATTGCCGTTCTAATTAGCCAATGAATTTGGATATCCTTATCTAATAAACGATGACAATGTCAAACGAGGCATTCAATTCCAGCGTGATTTAAAAATGATAATAGTACGTTATCATGTATTATATAAATAATTAGCAAAAATTAAATCGCAGCAGATAATCGTAATCAAATTCAGTGTGATAATCTTAAAGATATATCTAGTGATTTTTTTGTTTTGAAGCAGTTTTTAATTAAGCACTGAATTGTAATTATTTCCATATCGTTAAAATAAATAAAACGTTAATATCAAATGCATGTTGGAAAAAGATTTGGTCATCGTCAGTTCGACTTGGATCATATCATTCGTATCGCCTTCTGCAAAACCATCACGGAAGGAAAAGTAGAAGGTAAACGGTGGTTGGGAAGAACGAAGCTGTTGTAGCTTCAGAAGATTCGTAAGTGCTTCAGATTTGTTTCAACTTGCCAAAAATATACAATTATATGGAGAAAAAACAAGAACCTGTAGATCGCCTATGCCTAAAAATGAAGAAGAAGTTAACTTTGAATCCTCAGAAAATTAAATTGTTGATAAATCTAACTAAATTGATCGAAGACGATGGTCTTAAGCATATAGATATTCAGAACGTTCAAGATTTATAGGTGGAAGAAGATTAATTAATAAATTAAGTTTAAAAAAATACGGAAAGGATCAATTTAAGCAAAAAATCTAGAAAAAATCATTTTGAACGCAGACACATACGCTGAAAAAAGCTTTTTATGCCTGGAGATCCACAACGAGCCTTTTCAACGAAAAAAAAACCATTTTGGTTTACATGTATCGAGCAGTGATGATAAATAAAATGATTGAACTGAGGGTTAATAACTTGAAAATAGTTATATTTTGCTTTTATATGTGTTTTTATTTTTTCGAAACCTAACCCCCAAGTATGTACGGTCTCATATAACACGGATATTCTAGAACATATCTACCGTGTTAAAGGATTATATTGTAAAGTAGTGACACTGAATATATTTCTTCATGTTAAATTTAATTTAAATAAAAAGGCAATCTATTTGTTTATAGAAAACCTGCGTTATAGGAACTAAAGGCGCTCATACAAAATTTGAGAAGAGAGTTTTTTAAATATTATTTTGTTTTTTTTTTTTGAGTCGTGAAGCGATTACATATTATTTTATTTTTATATAAGTTATTAATCCACTTTCCCTCATTTCTGAAGATCGTGACCATGTGCATGATTCCCCTTATGGAGGACCATGGACATGGTTTTCATGGGAATATATAGTGCAGTGGTTTCCCGTTGCCTTCTGCACCGCAGTGATTTTTATACTGAAGAGCGCTGCTGCCCGCTTCCCAGCTTATATTTTTGACAATTATTTTTTTGTGAAACGAAGGTCGTCAGCCATCATCCCACCCCTCTGTTGACCAGCGTCACTCAGAAGTATTCAGAATGGTCACCCATCTGAATACTATCTGCGCTTATTGGCAATTAACTTTAACAATCATAATTTGATTGTAATTACCTCTAAGCTATGACGGGTTTATTTATTTTGTTAACTGAACGAAAACGATACATCGACAATTATTCTATTCACATATTTTAAAGGACCTTGTTTAATGTCACGTGTTTTTTTTATTGTCAATCAAACGGCATTGATCCTAATGAAAATTTACGTTCTAAGAGCTAGTGGTATAGAAGGGACTGTCGAACTTGCTATAGAAATATATAGGAGGGTTTACTGTACCATGATTTGAATGAATTGCATTTATTCAAAGCGTAAATTAAGCTAAAATAATATTAATACTTATATTTTCTGTAATAGACGATTAATATGTATGGTGCATGATTGCATTCGTACATTCGCAATGTGAAAAGCGGAAATAGATTGGTTTCATTCTTTATGGAGAGCTGGGTGGCTGTCGACGCCGTCCCACCCTCGCCCTCGCTCTTGCAGATAAAGGATTTATCACCAACCATAATTGAAAAAGGCAAATAAGCCATATCTGATCCAATTTTCAAAAAAAAAAAAAAAAAGTAAAAATAAAAATAACAACACGACAGAGTGGCAAACACGAGTGTTTGCTTATTAGCAGTTTCGTTTATATATCGCGTTGCCGTTTTTGCAAAATTGTATTTTATTTGCAGTGCGCTGCAGAATGGGCAGTCGGGCCCTGTTTGCAGGGCCGGTCAAACAGAATTAGAGAGAGGGCCCCGGCTCTCTATGTGCGTGAGGCTGTTTACCCTCGCATTCATTGTTTACCTTATGCCCTTGTCCTCTGATCAATAGAGGGGTGGCTGGAGGCCATACGAGCCCTCCCCGGGCCTCTGCTTCTTCAATCAAAAGAACGTATGACCAGACCCTATACACGGCCACCCCGCACCCACCCCGCGAGCTCCACCCCCAGCGATTCATTCTTTGATTCAATTATTCATCCGGTCGGAAAATTATCCGATTGTTATGATTTCGGCGAAATTGATTCGGTACATAAATAATTTTTCATTAAATAAATAAAAATTCGACGCGGCGATTTGCAGATGCGTTATTTTTTTGCAATTCAACAATTCGCATCCGATGGCAGATGTCCTCGGCACTCGCATCACCCTTCTATCTACTAGAAAAAAAATATATTCAACATTGTTTCAAATAATAAGAATTTATCTACGATCGCTTTTGGATTGTAAATATTATCATAATACTCGGAGCCCGAAAATTTTATTACATATTTACATATAGGCGCCGATTTAATATGTACATAGATAATTGCAACCGAGATAAGATTCGGCGATATATACGGGCTTATATATATATACATTTTTAAACTTGAAAGAAGTTTCTATTAAATAGGGAATCAGTTAAGCGATCTGCCCTCAAAGTTGATTCGGGGGATTCGGAGGGCGAGGGTGTTCTTATCTGACCCTGCGGCCGTCGTGAAAATCCCTGTTTAAAATCCAGAAACGCATATCAATTCAATTACAAAATGGCGGTAGCGTAAATAATAAGAATAATAATAAAGGGCAGGTAAGGGTTAAAAAATTCGCATTCAGATTGCTCGGCTCGCAGCCAATCGCATTTGAATACGATCGGTAAAAAAGGGTCCCAACCCTTTCATGCAAAGCAGCCCGTATTCTAATTAGATGGGTAAATGCATTTATGGCTTTTCAGGGTTAATTTTGTATTTGTAGGGGGGCTGGGACGGAGAGGAGAGAGCGCGCATGCGCACAATCGTCCAATCGATTTATTATTCTCGAATCTAGTGTTTGTGGCATCTATTCTCCATATATGACTATGTATGAGCCCAGCTGACGGGGAAGGGGTATGGGGCGGTTGCGGGGAGGGGGTCGGGTAGACGTCCACCTCATTCCATCTATGTGGAGTTGCCATTTCTACTTTCTAGACGCAACCCAAGAAACCTTTCTTCATACTCTGCGGGGGAGAATGACCTCTCGCCACGAATTATTTCCAATTAAAATAATGCTTAATTTTAAAAGTGGTATAAGTCACAGTATTTATGTAAACGATCGGCATTTAAATTTGATAAAAAAATTAGTTTGTCTTTTTTTTACACTGTCCATTAAAAATAACGAATACTTATTTTTACACGAATTATTTTTGACGATTCCAAGAAACAAAATATGTATATATTTTACGCTTTGTAACGTCCCGGTGTTCATTATCGCAAAAGGACACAAAAGCCAATAACCAAAGGGTAGAAAAGGAAACAAAAATTGTGAAATCCATCAACTAACAGCTGCTTTAATTCATGAGAGCTTTTAATTTGTTACGAGTATAAAACAGCCTTTTCTGAAATATATTATAAATAAAATTCCAACGGGATCTGCAGATTAATATGGCAGGATATCAAGAAGCGTATGAACAACTTGTGAAACTAAAAACACAAAAGTGGATAACAAATTTCCTAATAATAAGTCATTTAAAAACATAGGACAGTGATAACAAACAAAAACTATCCAGTTTTCATTATAATCTTTTTACGCGATTTTCTATACCACTTTTTTAAATGGTTTTTGGTGTAACGTACGTATCTGTGTATATAAAAAAATGTGTAACTTATTCTATTTTCAAAATAAGTTTGCTTTGATCGTTTTCGATTCGAATTTTGATCAATGAGATTGAAATGACCGAATGAAAAAAGAGGATGCGGTCCATTCGTTAACCCCAAACAATAAAAAAAAAACCAGCGAAAGGGTTAAACACAATAGGTGTTTAGTTTTGGCAGACATGTGTTCTCGAGAGTGATCTCGTATACCTGAGAGGGCAAGTCGCGTGTCAGTGGCTCGAGCCCGTTACATCTACAGTTACCGTGGCCCGCGACAAGCCGTTAAGTCGTTAACTAAAAAAAAACTTAAAAAAAACCAAATCAAAGGGTAGAAACCTATGATCGACCCCTTTCCATTTCTTGTCCATTGTCTGACACTGAAAAATCGAAAAGATTTCCCTTTCTCTAACCGACTCGAATAATGCATCTTCTCGCAGCCGTATTTATACAAAATAACGCAAGACATATTTAACTCCATTGTCGCATCCGAAAAAAAGGGGTATCATTAATATGACATCAAATACCCAACGGCAGAGATGGAATTAGAAAATGTTAAAAAAGGGTTGATGCCGCATTTACATTCAACATGAATAATTCAGGGTGAAAAATTGGTGACACGTGCCAAAGCCATTATTATGTGCATAAATAACGCGAACGATGATGGATCATTGATCGATGCATGAATCATAAATACGGTAAATTGATATATATGCATTTTGCAAAAACAATGGCGATCACACTGTCGCTTTTATCATCCCCCACGTTGTAATACGAGCCTAGAATAATAGCAGATGGTAATGGAAACGCTTGTACTACAAATCGATGCAAACGGGGGATGGAAATTCGGCCGAATTCATGTATTTAAATTATTTTAACGGATTTTGAGCCGAAAAATCTGGCCGCGGGGGTACGTGCTGCACTCGTGCTCCGCTACCCCAAACATTGAAACAACCCCTTTTGTTGCAAAATCGAACACGTGATTTCAAAACGAAATAAAAAAAAAAACTATATTTTATTTAAGCAGTATTGAAAATTTGCCACATGTATCATAATGCATTGTGCGTTTTTTCTGCACAGTCAACTCTTGCGTCCCCGAAAAAAATGGGTTTTTGATATTTCATCCCTTTGATAAATACATTTCGTGCACCTTTCGATTCGCTCTCGCCATAAAATCCGTTGGTCCTAGTCGCTATCGTTACGTTGCGATTTAAATTGCAAAGTATCGGGCGCTTTTGGACTGCACAAAAGAACTTTTTTTTCGACGATTGGTTAAAAAGGATGCAACGCAAATAGTGGATGCTGGAAAAAAAATTAGGGACGTATTAAAAAAAGTGATATGAAAAATTGTGCCGTCTCGTTTTACACTGGTTTATGTATATGTATGTATATTGAATGGGGTGGGTTTCTTTTTATGAAACCCCTTTTTCTTCCCTGACGCAATTTTTTACGGTTTGGGCTGCGATTGGTGGATGGGGCGTCCAATGGGAGGCGTCGTTTTTAAAGGCGTCTTTTATATGCAACGATTCCACCCTACTTTGCATTTCGGGCGACAACGGCTTTTCCACCCCACAAAGCCTCCCACTGCTCCAGATTCACCTTCCCTTATATAGAGAAGTAGACACAGGATGTATCTAACAAAAGATTCTAAAAGTGTTTAAGGCATATATTTTATTATTTAAATTAATAAAAAAAGAAAGAAATCATGATTGCAAATCTAAAATATGTATTTAATCGACAAATCAATTTTAAGCCTTATTTATTTTAATAATAAAATAAATTTAAATATTTAAAAATAGAAAATACGCTCATTATCTTGTTTTATTCATTTTATTTTTATAACTGGGGCGGAGATTAATTTTAATAAAATTATTTTCACCAAACCAAATCTATTTATGAATTCATCTACAAATAGTGCATCAATATATCTATAGAGAAATTTAAAAAATCAGATCAAATGTAATGACGCTGATACAATAAAATAATTAATTACAAAACGTATTATTGATCTGTAGAAATCGTTAGATATTTTTTACTAGAATAATACTAGATTTTATTAGTGTTATTTTTTTATTTATTGCATAACTCTTTATCAATTTATTGTTATTTTTGAAAAATCTTGTAATACACGACACATGGTGAATTACAATAGGCAATATATTTTAATTTTTTTTAAAAATAGAGGCTACATCTTGTACTCCCGTTGTGCAAACAAGATTTATCTGCAAAAAAATGTATATCTGTGAGAAAAATTCAAGTAACCGTTACGCAATCAAACACATCCCCTATCCTCCTGGAAAACATGCCAATAACGACCCTTTTCCAATTATTTTTGAGTCGATCAAACAATAAATTCCGAAGTGTATTCCGGATTTCTAAAAAACCTAAAAAAAAATCTGGGCCAAATCCTCGCAACGGTAATTTTTATGCGAAAAAATATTCTCACGACCTTTCGCAACAAAAGTGGGTCACGTCACCCCTCGCCCTTTTTTGCGATTTCGGGTAAAAATTCAAGATTTTTTACGCATAAAAAAGTAAACGCATTGTCTTACCCCCAACCTGCCGTCGGAACAGTGTTACTGGGGTAGTGTTACATCCCCTGTTTGCTATTCACAAGAGAATGCATCCGTATTGCATTTTTTACCTCACCCTCCTGATATATGCGACGTGACACATTTTTTGGGTAAAAATGCGTAAAAAACGCGATGCGAACTGTTTTTTACTTTTCTCAAGATATATAAAAATTTGAACAACAATAGCGCGCATTTTTTATGCGAAAAATGCACAAAAACGTGCATTTCATTCGGTATACGTTGAAATAACACGATTTTTTATGCGAAATTGATGGGGGTTTCAATTTGCAACACAAAGGGGTTTAATTTCTATTCTGGAAAAAAATACATAAAATGTGTTACATGGATTTAGATAAATGCAATATAGGGTTTTTTTGCGATCTGATAAAATACGTTACAGCCCTGTGAGTGGTTGAGTAATAACGGTTATTTTTTTATTCAAGAAAATCGGGTCATCGTTTTTCTATTGAATATTCATTCAGAATTGAATAATAACGGTTTATATTATGATTAATAATATAATAAAGACAAGTAAGTGGTCGATGAGGGGTTTGAGTTTCGTATAAAGAATATTTTTTTAAGGATCAATGCAATTTATAGAAATTTAGACAGACAGACATCTTCAAAACAAAATGCCAATCATTCCGAAATATTGATGAACAAAAGCGTATAACAGGTAAATAATATTTTATATTTATATTTAATAGAGCGTAACGTGCATTTTTTAAAGGATAAAACGCGATTAATATTTATTATAGATTTTGATGAAATCGGTTATTTTATGGGAATCTCAAAATTCCTTTATACGTATCTTTAATTCAGTTTTTTTTGTAGAACCAGGTAATAATCTGTCCACAGCAGATACGTACCCTTATCAATGAATTTGAACCTTCTGTATTGAGAAGGCTTTTCCCTGCACAATTCTTTGGCGGAAAATGAGGGCGGTTTTTTCTGGCAACCCTTGGAGGTCCAGGCTACGTGCGGCATGACTCAAGTGGTCCCTAATATGAAAGTGCTTTGGCTGGATAAATCGAATTGGGTGATGGCCATCCACTCAGTGAATATGCACTCAACCTGACGTACCAAATTCAATTTACTACCTGCCAAGTGCTGGAGGATGACTGAAAACCCGATGGAAAGGGAGCGTGAAAGCGAACGAAGTAAATCTACGCAAATAACTGCTAAAATGTTTTTTTTTCATATATATTTTTTTAACAGTGGCGTCGTAACGAGGCCGGGGGTACAATTTGTGTATTACAGTGGCAGACGATGATTAGACAAAAATCACAAATTGAGATTACACGGTGGATTTATATGGAGAACGCTTCGGCAAACTCATAATTACATAGATGGCGCCATATATGGTACGTACGGCAGTGCGTTCAATACTTGTGCACTACCGTAACAAAACAATTCTGAGAATCTCAATCTTTGCGAAAATATTCACGATAAAATCACGCATCAAATTGGCATTTTTTTAAATACAAAATATGCTATCCATCTAAGAGGAATGTTACAAAAAATCATCAGATTGAAGATGTAACTGTGATTATTTTCTCTAGCGTTTGAATAAAAACATATCGAATATATCCATTATGCTAAGCGTACAAATTCGCCAAATTTTTACATAAAAACACATTCAGAGATAGGCGTGATAAAATATTAAAATATTTTGGGAACATTTGGGCTGCAATTTTTTTTTAATATAAAATTTCTAATATCTAGCCCTAAAAAATCATTTAAAAACATCTGATTAAATTAATCGATGATTTAATACGCTAACTGAATTCTATTCTTTCCGGGTTCAAGCAATATATAGCAAAAAATAGCTAAATAATTAAAAGGGCATGAAATATCATAATTTCTAACTTTATATTCATTTTGTCTGAGGTTATGCCTAAATTATCAGTCGTTTATTATGTTAGAAACTGTGAACATGTGTCGTTTATTTACGTTTGACGTGGTAAAAAAGTATCAAAACAAAAAATTAAGTTTATATAAATAAATTGGTTACCTGACATATTTTTATAAAAATGTATTATTTATATAGTTGTTTATAAACTACTACAAATATAAATAATATAAGAAAAAAAATCGATCAAAGTTTGTGCATGATATACCAAATTAGTTAATATATCGTGTCAGTGCAATAGTTTATAATTCAGTGATTTTAAAATCTTTAATATTAACTCATTATGGTCCGGTCGAATGTTTAAAAAAATTCTATGAGGGTTCTATGAGATTATCTGTGGTGAGTGCTGTATTCATTATATAAAAATGATTTTGTTTATGACCGTTATTAATTAATATAATATATTTAAATTGGCAATATTTAATAATTATTATTTAGTAACATATTTTTAAATTTTATTATTTAATATGAAAGAATATATCCTCCCTTATATGTATTTTAATTCTCATAATTTTAGTTCTAATAGAAAATAAGTTACAGATTTTTTGGTGTGTGGTGGTGGGAATGTGTATATCGCTTTATGAATGAGATTATGACAATTATTTCCAACTTCAAATCATTGAAATATAGTTGTTTAATTTACTTTCCAATAATTAAGTTCTATCTATTTTAGGCGACACCTCTACCTTAAAGTTAGAAAATTAAAATTTTACAAATACCCTTTTTTGTATGATGTTCAAGAGGGTATAAAAACATACGAGATGTGTGAGCACCTTTTCATTTTTTTTAAACACAGCATATGTGTTGACGTACCTTAATGAGTTAATATTAATAATAATATTTTGGTGGAAACCGAACATAGGCGGCCCTCGACTTTCGCACAATTCGCTATTTCGCACCTTTTTAAATAAAAGATTAAGATTTTTGTCGATAATGCAAAAATTGTTCGCTACCATGCAGTTTGGAAGTTCATCATAGATTAATAATCAACATAAAAACGATGTCCCTCTTAGTTTTTCAATTATTTGTCAATAAGGCTCTTAATTTGCATAAATTTATTTATTACTTATTATTACATTAAGATTGACTGCTAAAAAAATAATTTCTCGTTGTCTACAATTATTATAGATAGAAAATATTCTCATATCCAAATATAGACAAATGTAAAATGCATTGAAAGAGAAAGATACAGAATAATTAATAACAGTGATAGCTAACTATATTATTGATAAATAAATATAATTATCGATATATAAATATTTATTTAGTTTTTTACATCAAAAAGGAACGCATTAAATATTAATGGAGAAATAAAATAAATATCTTTCGATTCGTTTGGGGTTTTCGTCGACGGTATCGATTAAAATTGCAACGGAACGCGATTAAAAAAATATATAATGATTAATACAATAACTTTAATAAATTGAACCGAGTATTTAACACTAATTGGCAATGGAAAAAAATTATAATGTCGTTTAAATGCATTGTCTCCCGTCACTCGTGTTTATACCGTTGGTTGAGCATGACCCGCTCGACGGGTGACTGTCCTGGATAGTGCGTGTGTTAATTAATGCACTTATTATTTTTTTTATATATTTATTTACTTTGGCGAAACGCAAATGCATTGTCTGCAGCCAATTTGGTTGACAGCCGAGATGCAATTATCGCGAAGAAAATTGGCCGCCATCACGCGGTTGACAATTTCCATGCAGACAATCGTATGAGAGCATCCAGTGAAAGCCGGGTCATATTATTTAATTAATTAATAATAATGCGAGATTGCCAGTGTGCGATGGCCCCTATGCTCGTCCCACCAAGCTCGCGATGGGGGTTCGCTCCGTCATTAGTACTTATCTAAATTTTTGTTTACGCGAGCGTTAATCGTCGAATTTCGACGAATTTTCGCAATCAGATGTCTGGAAAATGCAAAAAAATAAATAAATGATATTTGTTCAGCGACACGAATGCATTTTTCATAACTCGCAGACATGATAATCGCACACGGCGATATAAATCCACTCGATAGATAAATTCGGCGCCATAGATCCGTCTATGAATACTCGCGTTATACATCAATTAAATATTTAAATAACGATAACCATATATTTTAATATAGAGCACCTTTATTTATGCATTCATATTTACTGTTGTCATTGTATTAAACAAACCAGTTTCGATAGAGATCTGCTAATTATAATATAATCTGCATGCAAGAAGTACGAAACGCAACCGACACAGCGGAGAATTCGCAATGATATACTCGGGCACTCTGATTAAATTGGGTCATTGAATTAAAACAGGATGTAATCAATACTTAAATAATCAACCAAAAAAAAAAAACATAAATCCCATACGGATCGCTGTATGGCGGTTAATAACGTTATTAAAAAAAATTGCTGTATTAACAATTTGCTTACACTATATCGTTATAATTCAATTTAGATAATTATCTTTCATAATGCATTGACCCAAAGCTTCAGAACTATAAATCATATTCACCGGATGGGTACATAGCCAGAAATAAAAATAAAAAATAACACCTATTTTCAATTACTGGAACTAATGTGCCATCTACCATAAATAATAATATATGAGAATTTTATTTTCAATTACATACGTTATTATTGTAAAATGATCCGCTGCAAAAAAATGCGGCGATTGTGAAATTTAATTTTATTAAATAATAATAATCCGACATTAAAACGTCGTTGTGAATGGGTTGAAACGGTTAAATTTGTATATGGTTGAATTTATGGCCGAGTCGGTCCCGACTTTCGTATTTCACGTTTCACGAAATCCTTGAAATTAATCAGATTGTGTTTAACCCTTCGAGTACCATTTGCAATATATCATTTTGTAAAAAAAATATATATATATAAACGCGATGCATAGATTGCAATATTTGCAGCGATGCAATTATCGTTGATATCATGTTTTAACACGATTTTCATTTGAATAGTGATACGTCTGATTTTATTCGGGATTCCATATTTTTGTTTCGAATAGTACGTTAAATGATAATATAAATAAAAATATACATTATTGGATAGATACAGTTAAGTTCGATAGACAACAACGTATGTATTAAAAAATAATAAAAAAAATACTCAACTTACTGCTATAATTTAGGGATTCGTTCCATATTTTTTTAAACGGCTTTAAATCAAAGATTCTATACGAAATGTATCTGTTATATATAAGGGATTCGTTCCTTTTTTCTATTTGAAACCGCATTGGTAACAAAAAGAGTTAAAAACAATTTATAAAAATGATAAATAATACTACGAATAAACGGACATCATCTTGTTATACTTAGTAATACAATTATAATTATTTAAAACCGTATAAAAAATGATAGAAGTTTTGTCAACGTCGAGGAGAAAAAGATAGTAACCTTGGAGCTAATCACCATATTTTATTAAATAAAATTTATTAATTTTATTAAATAAAAAACGAATAATTCGGACGCCAAATCCCTAGCAACAGTAACCAAATAAACAACTATAAATAATTTATTCAAATTTAAATAAATATTCGGCAAATGAACACGGATTTATTGTTAAATAATTATTATTATGCTTTAAAATTAAATATCATTTTTACAATCTTGCCCTAAATTTGGCTTATTTGGACTAGCCACTTAATTGGAAAAAAATCTTTGGGTCTGATGGGATCTACTATATTATATTTTTTACATTTTGGAAAATCTGCGATGAAGATGACTCTATATTATCATATTGATATATATTTAAATAGATGTTATGTGCTTCCGTTTAGTTCTATATATATACGAGCGCGGATTCAATTACATTCGCTTCCGATCGCGATAACAATCGTCTTATATTCACACAGTTCCCTTGTCACTAGCTCGTGGACGCGAACAGCATCATGCCACACGGTTCTCCTGTGAATGCAATTCTTCGTGAGATGAAAGCAGATTTGTTCGCAATTAACGCTAATAACGATCCGCGCAACGGCTCTAAGTTCAGATCCGATCGCCGGAGTGGCTCCTTCCGATCGCGTTCGGCTGTTGTCGCACGCATGCGCAATTAAAAAAAAAACCCTCCCTGATAAATCATGGTGACCCCTTCCGCGTTTAATATTCAAATTAAAGTAATCGAGAGACGGGGGGCGACGGCGATTAACATATTCGGCCGTGACGTGTCATTTAAACGAGCGGCATCCTGCAGGAGAGTGAGAGAGGTCGGAGCTACCCACCCCTGATGGACCCCAAAGTTTCTCACCTGACCGCGCATATGCACCTGTCACTCTCGTGCGGTTAATTTAACCGTCCCTCGGTTATCGTAATTAATTTTAAAGCGTTCTATGTCTTATGCAAATCGAATGGGAGGGCGTGGCACGTGGACCTATCATTAACAAAAAAAATATATAATAAACGGATTTAATCTGAATTATTTTATTAATATTTTTTTAATTATCATAATATTGATAAAAATGTTGCAAAAACATAATTAATATCACAATTATTATTTTAACATAAACAATGAGCTTAGAAAGCTCTGCATTTTTTTTAAATAAAACAATTATATCAATTTATAATATACATAAAAAATATAAAGGATTCAGGATTAGACATTTGTCGTATTTTATGCTGTTTTTATTTGATAACGGATTGAAATAAAATAAAGCTACACAGATAATCTGCAATATTTATGGTGACATCTAGAATCCTCAACAGTGCTATAGATTGTTTCAAAAGTCGTGAAAGATAAACTAAAATTAGGGATACTTTTTAAAATGGTTAATGACATTTCAAGTCCGATCCACGTAAAACAATTAAAGAATTGTCACAGGACCTCGTTTTGCAATAATCAACAGTGAAGGATAATTTTAAAAAGCACGGAAAAAATTATGAATGCATGAATTTTCCCCAATAGTTTTAAAACAACGAATAATTATCTTTTTATGTGTATTATCTAGATATGAAACCGATTCGTTTCTTAGAAGGTCTGTTATTGGGGTTGATTAATTGATGTGGTTATTGGGAAAATCAATAACTTTTAAAGGCACCAGTGTCTACCCCTGGGCCTTCATTGACTGAAAAAGGTATGTTATGGGAATAATTCGCTATGAATGACTAAAACTTAAGATTAAACAGTTACGGCAGAGGTGTATTGTGCATAATTAGCAAGATTAAGGAGTTATTGCTTAAAAAAGATTAGTTTTAGGAAATAATTAATTAATTAAATAATATCCAAAGCAAGTAATACGCAGGATAAAATAAGAGAGCTAGATTTAGAAGCTTTGTAAGATCCACTTTATTCATCTAATGTTGCACCATAAAACTATGATCTTTTTAAGTCGATGAAATATTCGTTACGAGAAAAAAAAATGTAAAACAAGTCGTATTTTAATTTAAAAAAAAACTGTCAGATTTTTATTTTTCACGGATAACATCGGAAAATATTTTACAGTTTATTTTCCATAAAGATTTTGTTTTGACATTTTTTTTCGCTTAATAAATTTAATATGTTTAAAAATATTACTCTCAACATAAATCTATATCAATTTAATTATCAGTCAACTAATGAGCTTATCAATTTAATTATCAGTCAACTAATAAGCTTTCAATGAATGATATAAAAAGCTTTGAAGTTGGTAGTTGATTGATGAATAATAATTATCCATTCTAATAAAGAGATATTACAGCAGCGTTTCAGATCATTGAATCGATGAAAGAATAATAGAAGATCATACAATCGTTGATTTTAAATAATTATTTTCCTCATAAAGCACAGTTTTAACGCTGGTATCTCACATATCGCGAGTAACAAACGAGAAAAACACACACATACACACACGAGATTTTAAATATATGATAAATAAGCGTAACATATTCCAGTCATAATATTATGTTTGTATTATATTATAAAACACCATATGAATACAAGTGGTACAATTATAAATCTTCAGATTGAAGTCTGGCTCCGATAACGAATCTAAAAATGCAAATAAATTTAACTGTTATTAACTGAAAAGAGAAAAAAACGCTTGTTACGATTCAATTTCGGGCATAAATATTAATATGGAATATGAAAATTTTACGTTAACCTTTCGACGTAGCATTATTTCGGTTTTTTTTAAAACATTATTAATTAAGGATAATTAATTAGTATTTAACGGCCGTTTTATACGACATTGTAAAGATAGCTACGCAGGGAAATAGTATGAGAACTGCTTTTATGTAATTATGAGCAATTATTGCTAAGCTTAATTAAGTAAACAATATAGATATGCAAAAGATAAGTACCACGTGCGTGCATATTTATATGAAAAAAAAATCACTAGAATTACGCCGAAAAAAATATGGTAATATTTTTTTGTCGATTCGATTTCATTCATTCAGATTCGATTATGATTCATCGTGAATGAAAATTGGTACAGGTAGTAGCCGCTGCATAAAAAAAAATGATGACTGATGATTGAATCGATCCGTGATTTCTTGCATAATAAACTTTTATAATAAACCAGAGCGGAGAGAATTTCTTAGAAATCACGATCGGTCGTTTAGTTATGGTGTTAAAAATCGCCATATCCAATAATACAAAAAAATGTATATTTCTGATTAAAATAATATTCTGATTTTAATGGTACTCTTCATAATTATACCGAGAGTAATGGAACTGGCAGCTTTCGGTTCGCACTTATAAATGTGTTGTGTTAGTCGAAAATCTCCGATGCAAATGTGTACTCCATTGTTTACCCACTTTCTTCGGCAGAGGTAGGAAGGGTAGCATTCTTCAAAGGGCGTCTCCGCTTTCAACGCTGGCGGACCAAATTTTATTATTATTCAAATTTATGGGCGATTGTTTTACCATCTTAATTCGGATTTGCTTTCAGTCTCGCTCGGAGCGTGTTGCGGCGTCTGAAGTTTGTAAATTGGCTGAACGCGAAAATACATTTTAAAAACCCATCAATTCCCCCACCGACCCCTTACCACAGCCACCGCCCAGCCATTGCTTAATCCACCCCCTGTCTCATCCCCCCCCCCCCAAGCAGCAACCTGCAAAATCAATTACGACACTTTTGTATAGGCTCTATTAAAAATAAAAAAGATTTTCGCAAGAATATAGATTGGATTTTATCGACGCTTATGCAGATTACGAAAATGACTGCATTGTATAATTCATTTTAAGCTAGGAATCCATGATGCGACTATCGCATGATCTGTTTTATTATAATATCCCGATTCAGTAAACTTGGGATTATAAATACGCTATATAATAAATCTGACTAATGCTGTTGATATAAACATCGCATGCGATGCGACGTCGTTTATATAAACATATTTTTTTAAATTTTAAACAAAAATCATTAATTATTATTTTTAATTTTATCAATTAATTTAATTCATTAATTAAAGAAAAGCCAAAGGCCCAGCTTTTATAATATTTGTCGTCGATTAAGTGGAAATTCTTTCAATACTTCTATAAGCTCAAAATCTGAGAAGATACAACCAGTGGTGTTTGGACCGCGATCTTTATTATAATCGAAACGATCCATTATATTATATTGTCTAT